>SNQJ01S0082208.1:0-19143 GCA_010110895.2 Picea sitchensis
AAGCTACCATAATATCAACAACCATAACACTTATAAGGTGCACAATGAAAATAAGGTGTACAATTATATGTCTTAAATACTCAATCCACATGTTTTCAACAAAAGGGAGTCGAGCAAAATAGTATTTCCCTTTATTTTGTCTTAAATGTTAAAGCAAATAGGGATAATCCTAAAATTACACATGCCTAGTAGCAACTCCACGACATACTTAATTTTTCCACTATCTGGTAGACAATATTCTCTTGCTACAAGTGTTGTTTTTAAATAGGGATTATGTTCAATAATTTACCATTACAGACCACTTGAGGATGACAAATAGTCCCACCCCTTCTCCAAGCATGCCATATTTTATCTTTGCACTCCCTCAAGATGCCCTACTTCATTTTAAGATGTTGACTGTATGTAACAACGTTTAACAAAGTAATAGAGGAAGCTTTTCTTGATCCTTGTAGTCCACGACCTCCTCCCAACTAAACACACCGTAAGGGTATTGAACTTGGGTCACTTAACAATCGATACCCACACCTTGACCGAATGTGCTAGTGGGAATTAACTAACACCCTAAATAATTTTAAACAAAATTACCAACCAAAATTTTTGGTATTGGTTAATTTGAAATCCATTTTCATTCGTTTGTGTATATTCCTAATTTTAATCTTTCGAGTTCTTTATATTTTACATATAGTTATTATGCCCACTACCACCTTACCCAAATCCATAAGTATACCCTATATAGGCAGAGCTATAACCAATAGCTAAAGAAGCATCAGTAGCTATATAAGCAAGGATTGCAAGTTGAGCAACTTATGTAAGAAATAACACCCGAAAAAAGGTTTTATGTATGAATATAATAGTTATGGGTATACTTAAGTGACAATTGAGTCTGAATTAGATACATAGTAGATTCTTCATTATTAAATTATTTATCCATGTTCTGCGGTGGAAAATGTTGTTTACTCCTGCATAGTTAACCAATTCAAACATGGTCAACTCTGGATTGATAATCTTCTTTCCGTGCACTTGTTTTTAATTTCTTAGCAAATGCTCTTTAATCTTGCATAGTTAGCCAATTCAAACTTGATCAACTCTGAATTGATATTGTTTTAAATTTGATGCAGATACAATGGTTTAGTTTCTTTCCTGTAATGATGATGTATATATAGTGATGTTCTCTTCTTCCCTTTCCCCTATTTTTCCTTCATCTACATCTACTAGCTTAGTTACCAACCAATCAATTATGATTGATCAAAACATAATATTTAATGAAATGTCATCCTTAGCACTAATATTTTCTCATTTGAATATCAGTTGTTGGCGTTGGTTGTACATTTTAAATGGATTGTCACTTTTGTCATGTAAACGAATTGACATCGTGTAAACCATGCAAATAATGGAAATACAATATCTATGAATATTCTGCATTATGAATTTATACTGGAAACTTAGGAATTTTTACTTAATTCGATATTTATACTGAACAAGCTAAGGGTTTATACTATTGTTTGATTTGCATTATCTCTTCTATATAGTTGAGCACTAACTATAGCTTTGTTTTTTTGTCATATGCTACAACAACCACGGAGCACTGAACTTGACACCAACAAGGTTGAAGGATACACAATAGACTTGGTATGCACTCCCGAACTTATACTTATCTTTTTTTCTACTTGCATATTATCTAAACATAACTAAGAAACATCTTGAAAATCACAAGTTAAAAGATGGAGCAAGTAATAGATGTGAGTGCTATCAAATAGATGCACACTCCACTTTACATGACAACATCGACCAAGTATTGCGTCACATTGACCTTTTCAGATTATATGCATTTTCGTATACTGCAGGAGATTGCCTCTTCGATGCATTTCAAGTTCTATTACACTTCTGTTATTCCTTGACCAAGATGCGCAGTGGATTGATAGATCATTTCTTGGCCTGTTTAGACAGTGATAATGTTGAGGCATTAGAGTCGTATCAATACGAATCGACATATGATTTTATTTACCAATTGCATGGAATTCATGATGTTAGTACATATATTTCCAAGATTTGATTGTCTGCATCTACAAACCTACCTCCACATGAGAGAGTACTTTGGGGAGATACATTTTGTATACGATGGCTAGCCAAGTGGCTAAATATATCAACTGAAATTTGGTCATTAACAAGCAAAACAAGATATCTAATATTCAACAAAACCACATCTAGAGATCCATATTGCATCTTGTTCCATGATGCCAATCCTCTAAGTGGTCATTATGAACCACTACTCTATAAAAAATTATCCATATGTAGTCTTGGAGGATCTAATATTTACTTTTCCCTCACCTGCAAAGACCTTCAATCCCATTGGAAACAAATTATGCATCATATGCACTCTCGTCGATTAGACATAGCAACAACTAGTACATCTAATTGTGGAGATAGTCTGTTCAATGCAATTTTCTATTTGATAGCAATGGAGTTTGATGTGCACTTACTGCACCTTTACACTGTGCAATCCTTCTACAATGCAATTATAAGTGGCAATCAACAACCATTTGACTACTTGCATCAACACCTTCCAACATATCTCATAGAAAGTATGTCGACACTTGGAAGTTGGAAAAAATATATTGTAAACATGGCAATTCCATATGAGAAAGGAAATACATAGGGTGGGCCATTTTGTTTACAATGGATATCTATCATATTCAGAGTAAATATCCAAGTCTCGTCAACCCTTTTAGATGGTACTGTCCATTTCTACTCTATTGATTCAAACTACGATAAAATAATTGACATCATATCATTGAAAGAAAATACGCCACACATCCACTATCAACCTTTGAGAAGAAATACTTCAAGTTCAAGATTCATTGCCCATGCTAACCAAACCACATTGAGTCTACATAAGCATTGCATATTATCTAATCACGATGAAACTCATCCCAATTGGCATCAGGTCATAGAGAGCTTAAGCAAAAAGTGTAGACTAACTTATCACAACTTGAAACAGGTCATACGTGAAAGACATGAATACATTAGTGCACTTCCTTCTAAACCTCTGAAATGTACGACCGATCATCATGAGGTGATAGGGAGCCCGAGCAAGAAATGCAAACTCACATATCACAACCTAAAAAAGGGGTTGCATGCACAAAACAAGTGCATTTACACATTTCCTACTAAACACAAACATCGCATGTCTAATGACAAAGACCATAACCATTTGCATCATCGACATGGTGAGGAAGCAATGATCCTAACAAATGTCGATTCCAACTTCAACATGGCTTGTCAACAAGTGAAACTAGTTTCGAGTGACAACCATAAGCTAACCTACCACATGTTGAAAAAATAGATACATGAGAGAAACATGTGCAACTACATATCCCACAATGGTCATGATACTGACCGAGGGGGGAAAATAACATATCATAAATTAAATCAAACACTACACAATGCTAGCATTGAAAACCAACGAACAATTGCCATACATCCCCGTCTAGGAAAGAGAGATGCAAAGAAAACCTATATGAAACAAATTGAAGACACTCCTTGCATTGCATGTGCGATTTGCAAGGAATTTAATTTCACAAATAACATTAAGTATTTCAGCCCTAACTTGCAAAAAGAATGTGTCAACTTGACACTAAATGATAGAACATTTTCCACTAGCAAAATTTGTCTTCCATGCAAAAGATCACTTGAAAATGGAAAATTGCCACAATTTGCAACACGTGACCAAATAAGATGTAACACACCACTACCAGATGTAAGTACACTTACAAAACTTGAAGAGAGACTTGTGTCTCTGTGAATTGCATTTGCACAGATCATACCTTGGAGCTATAAACGATCCCAAATGGGCTTAACAAGATCGATTATTAATGTGTAATTCCAACTAGATGTTGTGCAAAAAGCGTTGCCACAATTCATGAATGAAACCATGACGATTGTTGTAGCACTCAAAAGACGTTTGCAATACAAGAATGCATACCAAACAAGTAGAGTGCATGTACACATTGTCATGAAAGCATTAAAAGAATTATGTTCCAAGAACCTGTACAAGGCAGAAAACATTTGTATAAATGAGGACCAGAACCATGTTCTTGAACAAGGAAATGACAACTTTGCACAAAATTTTGGCAGTACTAGTGAATTTGATACAAGCGATGAATCGGGGAATGAAATACCTATTGAAACATTGATACATGGATTCACTGACTCACGACGCATTCATGACTTGCAAGACAAGATCGTTGAAATAACACATGCTGAAGGGAAACATCCACTTGGGATTTTCAAGGACAAATTTGCAGAGAAAATGAACTTCCCAACAATGTTCTATGGAGACTTGTGTGGCAATGACATCACAAAATGATTCAGCTACCAAAAAATAGTACAATGAGAATTTCTACATTCAAACGGTGACTTCTCCTGTCACACAAAAAAAATGTTTTTCAAAACAATGCGCATAATAATTGAGAAAGTGCTCTCTTACATATGGGTGCGAATAAGAAAAGGCTAGCTACGAGGAAGAAAGTTATTGGCCAAAGATTTCAAGTACAAAGCAAACCTAGAGAAAATATTGAAATCTGATATTGGATACATAGATTTCAAAAACATTCGCATCTCTCCTGACTACTTGCAACAAAACAAGAAAACTATATTTTAAATGATCTGACAGTTGGGACCTCCAACTTTTTTCATCACATTTACAAGTGCAGAGCATCGTTGGGATCCGTTGGTGACTACAATGTCTGCATTATGTAGGAATAGGAATAGGAAAAAACAAACTGAGACATTGGAAAATGATGACATTGGCTACCTCATAAGAAAAGACCCAGTGACATGTACTCATTACTACAGGCATAGAGCAAATGCTTTGAGGCAATTTATATGTCATGACGAAACGTTCTTCGGAACAATATCAGACTACTATTTTGTAACTAAGTTCCAAAATGGAGGGAGTGAACATTACCACACACTATTATGGATAAAGGAATAATCGATCTATGGAAATGCCAACAACTCACAAATCGAGCAGTTTTTGAACAAATACATGACATGCAACATAGATCATTTGGATCTAGAACTTGCCAAAGTTCATAGACATTACCATACAAGAAGCTGTAAAAGATGAAAGAATTCACATTGCAGATACAACTTCCCTATGTCGTTGATGAGAACGATAAGAAACATAGAACCAATTACTTTAGAGGACAATGTTCTCATTGAGAAATCAAAATCATTGTTCACATTTCTAGAACAAGGAGACTTCGATGACTTAATGACCTTCGAAAACTTCTAGGTGGAACTAAATCTAACATAAGATGAGTACATCCAAGTGATACAATCTACACTTAAGCAACCAACAATTTTCCTAAAACGAAAACCTTCACATATTTGGAACAACGGTTTCTCCAAGGACATGCCAATTATGTGGAATGCAAATACAAATGTGCAATATGTCCTCAATGCATATGTTGCAACATCATATTGTACCTCGTACATGACAAAGGTTGACAAATCTATGACAAATGCATTTAGAAGAATACACAGAGAACATAAAAAAATTCGAATTGATGGGCATAATAAGGTAGTGTCCTTATTCCTTAGAGGCCCTTAGTCTCTCAAAGGGTTGCCTAATGGAGTATTGACTCCAAGGGTTGGACATCTACCAAAATGAGTCAAAGACGAGTGGCACCCTTGGAGCACGTAGTGCGTCTTGAAGGGTACGTCGCATAAATAAAACATGAATAAAGGCGAGTGGCACCCTTGGAGCACGTAATGCTTCTTGAAGGGAACGTCATGATTTTAATAAAGGTGATTCAATGAACCTAGGTGCCTAGAAAACACTATTTTGTTTTGACATGATCAGACATAAAATAAATGTTAAATGAGTAAATTTTATTAATTATAAAATTCCCTTAAAAATTCTAAGCCTAGTTGAAAATTAAGCCTAGGTCTAATTAGGGTAAGAAAACTAAAAACTAAATAAGCAATTAATAAAAGGGGGATGAAGAAAAAACAAGTTAAGAATTTAAAAGAGAAATATTTTATCTAAGGATTTAATTACTCATTATGTGCAAGACATGCTAAATTGGAACTTAGACAATAAGGGAAATGAATGTAAAAAAGAATGTGGAAACATAGAAAGGAATCTAGTATAGTCTAACTAAAGAACTTTCGTAATTAAAACACAACTAAGTTTTAGAAATGTGTCAGCCAATAAAAGGAAATAGAGGGAATAAAGACACAAGAAGGAGTGTTTTTAGGAGCACTTTTAGGATGAGTGAGGGAAATTGACATAAAATAAATGAATTTTTGGTGAAACTAAGGGATCGGGTGACAAGTGTACGGGGGAGAATATTTCTTAATTAAATTTTAATAAAACGAATTAAACATGCAAATGACAAGTGGTCACTAAGAAGAACTATATAAAAGTAATGGCTGAGAAGAGGAATGAATCACAACTGGTATGCATAAGGTTATGCTGCTGGAATTTCTTTGACTGTTTTTTCTTGTGGGAGTTGGGATACCCAACTCGAAGAAGAGAGTGGTAGCTTGACCTTGCGAGGTGAGGGAGTTATATTTTTCTTTGTTTTTTTGTGCGTGGTCCCTTTGAGGCTCAGGGGGATAAGGGGGAAGAAGAATACCCCTAGCGTTGGTTGGGTGGTACCGGTGAGATCTCAACGATTAGTAGGTGGAGGCGAGGAGAAGCGCAAGTTTCAGTCGGAGGACGCTCGCAAAAACCTAGCTCGGCATTGACATCCTTATTTACGGTATTTGATTAGTCAATTCTTTATTTTGATAAATCTTAAACTGTATGGAATTTATTCCGTTCATCTCCTGGGATCATAGATTTCTGCCTTTATATATGTATGCGTATAATTCTTGAAGAAATTTTTATTATGGAATGGCATTAAAATCCAAATTTTCTCGATCGTCATAAACGATTTTAAATTCAATTTAGATTTTGTTGATTAGACCGTGTTGTAATTCTGAAGGGTTTGCGCAGCCAACCATTGTAGTTTGTGCTTGTTTTATGGGAAGGTTTTTAATGTTTATATACATTGATTTTGATGTTGTATTTACCATTTCGCTTTTTCACCAATTCATTTTCTCCCTGGCGAACCCACATGCTCTGAGTTCAACAATGCATTTTGTTCTCATTGTGTTTTATTACGGGGATCACTTCAATGTTTTGTGTACAGGATTTTCTGTCCAGCAAGGGTATTCTCTCCTTGGGCACTTATTCCCTCCTCAGCCTCTGCGATTATTTGTGTTTCTTCTCTGCAATTTCGTGCTTCCAACCAGTGATTTGGGGGTGTTACTTCTAGTTGTTTAAAACATTTATTTCTCAGCATAAATTTTCGTCTTTAATTTCCCGACGAGCTCACTTCTATGTACAACGAGAACACCCTTCATTGCTCTGCATTTATTGTTTATTACTCAACATAAATTTTCGTTTTTAACTGACTGACGAGTTCACTTCTATGTACAGTGAGAACACCCTTCATTGCTCTGCATTTATTGTTTATTACTCAGTCTAAATTTTTCGTTTTTAACTACCCGATGAGTTCACTTCTATCTACAACGAGAACTCCCTTCATTGCTCAGTGTATATTGTTTATTTCTTAGCATAAATTTTTGTTTGATTGCCCAGTGATTTCACTTCTATGTGCAGCGAAAACACCTTTATAGCTCGACATTTATCATTTATTTACTCAGCAAGAAATTTGTTTTGATTGCCCAGCGAATTCACTGCTATGTGCAGTGAAAACACCTTTATAGCTCTGCCTTTAATGGTTATTTTCTCAACAATATTTTCGTTTTTATCTCCCAGGGAAGTCGCTGCTATGTGCAGTGAAACCACCCTTTATTGCTTTGCGTTAATGTTTATTTCCTCAACAATTTTTTCTTTTCATTGCCCAGTGTAATTCCCTCCTCTAGTATCTTACCTCCGTTGATGCGTATTGCAAGAGTTACGTACATGTGGGCTCTCCTCCTTGCACCTTGCATTTCTTTGGGTGCAAGTGATTATCAGATATATCATTGTAATAGAAAAGCAATCCAAACAATTTAGGATGTAGCCCTTGAAGTTTAGAATAATGTTTAAATTTAAAAAATATATATATGTGAATTTAATTATGCTATGATATTCTATAATTCGTCCTTAAAGGGGAACTCAGACTAAGCATTTTTATGTAATAAATATTGGCCAATAATAATCCATGGCCTTTTCATCCTATAGAAATTTAAAATTGCTTGGGTGAGTGGAACAATTTGGAATTAATTTCCAATATTATAAGAAATGGAAAGGAACTTAAATAAATACATAATGATATGCACAAGTCTAGATTAAGGGAAAAATAATATAACAATTTTAAGGGAGAGACTAAAGTGGGTATATGCCCGCCACTGGTTTTCTTACCATTATTTCAATATTATTATATTAAATGTGTCCACATAGTGGCTTATTGTTTAAGCTAATAAAAAGGTCCTCATCACTGCTAGTGTCTATTCATTACACTTGGATTGCTTTGTTGAGTATGTTATCACATGAAGTTGTCATGGGTCATATGTATTTGTTGTTAAGACCTAAGTCTACACCTCTGCCATGTCTCTCTCTTTTCCGCATACCTTCCTATAATTTTTTCCTCTTCTGGCTGATAAAGTTGGTTTCCCTTTTGTTCAACGACCTGTTTTTCCTTATTGTCTTGCTTAACCGATTCTTTGCACAAAGTTTTTCTATCTTTCTTGAAGGATAAATGCATATCATGATTTGGTTCGAATTATTGGTCATCTTATTTGCCTTTAATTGAGCTGACAACAAGCCAGTCAAGTATGTTGTATGCACAGGGAAAAAGCATGAGCAAAATGCAACATTCAAAACAATCCATTTCGGGATTTAAATACAAGCAAACATACAGGTTCAATTTTCAACGGTGGAGATCCCATGTATAGTTCAGATTAACGACTCGCTTGAATTCGTAGTTTCAAAGTCGCGCAAGGATTAATGACCAGAAAAAATCCCCAAAGTCTCGAAGTGACGAGAGACTGCCACGTCAACCGGGAGAAAGTTACTTCGGGAGATTTCCATGCTTTACATCCCGAACTCCTGAACTCTCGAACTCCCGAAGCCCAAAGTGCCAAAGTGACGAGAGATTGCCACGTTGACTGGGAGAAAGTTACTTCGGGAGATTTCCATGCTTTACATCCCGAACTCTTGAACTCCCTAAGCCTAAAGTGACGTCAGGTTTCCACATCGCTTCGGGCCCTACCACTCCAAGGGTGTTTTTCAACTCAACACATGACACTCATCCACCGAGGATGCATGGCATTCATTTCAGGCCACCACGTCGGATCCGGGAGATCGTCCTCTGGAAGGTATTCCTGCTCAACATTCAAAGCTCCCGAATTCCAATTTGGCGCCATCTCTAAACAAGGTTAAAAGGATTCTAGAGTTGGCGGACGGATAAACTTGAGCAGTGCGTGGCAACAAAAGTAGGGCATTCCCAGATCACATATTGCGACAAGATCAATGACCACACTTCATTGTGGGGACATAACATGCTCGAAAGTTAAAATCCTAGAGTGGTCTCGCAATCGAAACCATGTTATAGATAGAGAGGTACATGGCATTTGGTGGTGGATTGCAGGAGTCGGAGCGGTGGATCCAAACCGCCCTTAACAACTTCTGCAATCACGTGATTATATAGGGTCCAATCCGAGAGCAGCGCATGGAAACATAAACCAGGCGTTAAGCCAAATCATCAAAGGAACATCATGAGGAGAAGCAAAATGTTAACAGACCACGACCGGTCTATCATAGAGAAAACAGGAAGAAAGGCGCTACAAAATCTACAGAGCAGTTTTACAAAGGGTGCTACGGAATGGCGCTACGAATTGGCCATTACAGTCAGAGGTTCTGAATTCATTTCTTCCTCTTGACTTTGATGATTTGGAGGGAACCAAAGATCAACATGTGGCAGCTGGAGATCAATGTATGAGCTTGGAGGACACATGGCACTGGAGAAGATGCGCCCAAGAAGCAAGAGACATCATTCATTTTTGTCAGAGTGGTTTCCAACAGGATCTTTGATTTTAGAAGTTTGTTAGATCTGTTGGTACATATGTTAGACTTGTATCTTTTGTGGAGAATCCTAGGATAGGAAGGCCAGCTCACACCCCTAACTATTGTCTACTGTTTTGATTATAAATACATGAGATGAATTATATGAGAGGTTCGGATGGTTGAGCAGAGCTCCCTTTTTGTAATATTTTGACTAAACAGAGTTGTTCTCTAGTTATGTATGAGACTTGAGACATTTTCATTAATAGAAGTCGGTTTCCTTTCATCATCTTGTTTCTTCTTATTATGAAATGCTCATGATTGGATGATCCATATGAGATGTTGTGGTTGTGTTATAATGGAGGTTTGATTATAATGTTGCTATGAATGTTTTTCAGTGTTTTAAATTTTAAGTTCAAGAAGTTCTTGTAACTGAGTTTTTCTTCTCCTAACAACTTGAAGGCATGATGCTTATAGCATACCTATCCACTTTCTTCACTAAGTCTTCCTTCTATTCACCTTTATCCTTATACCATTAACTAAAGTTAATCAAAATCTCATTTGCTTATGCATGCTAGCCCAGATTTCTATGTTAAAACATTCTTATGTTGAGTTTTGTCCATTTGACCTTTAATCATTAATTTACATTCACAAACCTTTTGATGGGTACTGAGCTTATCCTCTTGCAATTTGAGGGTGATTCTCAGTGATAACATTCTTGGCGTCGTTGTCGGGGAACGAATTGAAGACATTTCCCTGGGATTGAACGACAAAGCAATACTGACTCTGAAGGTGCATTAGAATTTAGTACATTAAAGATTGCAGCTTGCACCTGGCGAATCCATTGTTTCAATTGTGGCTCCCAAAGGCAGACACGCGAGGTCTACTACACATCTACCTCTGGAAACACCTAAAGCTAACCCAGAGAATATTATCAAGAAAGGAAAGGCTTTTCAACTATTTTACGAGGTACTTCTGGTCATTTACATGATTCTACTTTTAAATTTCCAGTAGCCATATCCAATTCTCCTCTTTTACCTTCTGTTGAAGTTTCTAAAAGTTTGGATTTTGAAAATTTTCTTGTTGAATACTCTTCTTTTAGCCCCAAATTGAAAGAATAAAATTTTCAAACCCTTGCTTCTTGTGATGTTGTAAGTTGGTTCAGACTTGAGAGTCTTGAAGCTTTTACTACTATGGGCCTTCCTACTCCTCCTTCTATCAAAGTTGTTGTGACTAAAGAAGAGGAAACCTCTTTTCCCTTGGACCCTATACCATATTCCTCCAAGACTCAAACTCTTCCTCTGGAAACTGAAACCTCTCCATCCAAGCTTCCTCTTTCTCCAAAAATCCTAGCTGCATTTGTATCTATCAAAACTCCATCTCCCCCATGTTCTCCTACAATTCACAACCCAATGACATGTGCTAATCTTCCTAGAAATATGATGGATGCCATAGTGGCTACTAGGTATTTCCCCCTTATTTTAACTCAGTCTATGAATTCTCTCCCAATTGGAGACTACCTTAAGTACATGCCCAAGTTCACAGGGGAGGAAGACATAACTGCAGAGGAACACCTTGCAACTTTTTATAGTTATGTAGATAATCTTAACATTGAGAATGAAGATGTATGGATGAGGGTATTTGTACAGAGCCTTGATGGCGAGGCTAGAAAATGGTTTAGGGGTTTTACTCCAGGATCTATTGCTGGGATTGAATATTTGGATGATGCCTTTTTGAGGCATTGGGGGGATAAAAAGGCTTTCCTTTATTATATTACATAATTTGGGTCACTTAAGAGGAAAGAGGGGGAATCTGTTTTAGATTTCTCAAAAAGATTTAATAAAATGTACAACAAGATTCCCACTGAAATAAAGCCTACAAAAACCTCTACCAAGATTACCTATGCTAGTGCTTTTGACCCTGAGTTTTGCCTCCTGTTGAGAGAAAGAAGATCTACCTCTCTAGCTCATATGCAATATGCAGCTTTGGAAGTAGAATATACCATATTGGCAGCTGACAAACGTAGGGGAAAATCTGATAGAGACAGAAGGAAAGGTAGGGCTGAAGCTTCAACCTCAGAATCCCCTGTTGTCCACCCTCAAGTTGATGAACTTACAAAATTGGTAAAATCACTTTCTGCTGAAATGGAGAAGTCGAAACTTGAAGGAGAATATAACTATAGGAACACACATAATGTTGATAATAGAGGTAATTTCAGAAGACCAAATAATGCCCCTAGGGTCCTCCAAAGAGATCAAAGAAATAGGGATAGGGATGCTAAAAAATTCCAAGCCCCTCTCCAAAACAACCTTGTTGTTGATGAAGAAGGAGAGGATGAAGAAATTGATCCTGAAATCCATTGTCTTGGTGACACCTCTTCATCTCCTCGTTTAACCCAATCTCCATATGAAGAGTCTCTCATGGATAGTCATTTAAATGAATTGAGTAAAGGGGGGAAAACAAATGACAATCCAAGTAAATACAACCTAAGGTCAAAAAAGAAAGAGGGAAAGACTGACACTTCTGATCATCCCACTAAAACATAAAAATTTTCTAAGGTTGTGGCAGCTACCAGCAAAGAAAAAGATGCACAAAACCCCCAGGCATTGGCTAAGAGCCCTACCCCAGAAGTTAAGGAGATTCTGAAATCTCCATCCTCTTTTAGCTTTGAGAGTGAGATTCAAAAAATTGAAATGCTTGTACCTTTTTTGGAGTTGATTAAGAATGAGGAATTCAAAAGATATCTTTCTAAAATGATGTAGCCCCAACCTTCCTTTAATTCCACAAATTCAGTCAAGCTTCAATATGAAAAACCAGTTGCCATCCTAGGACCTTTGGTAGAGGATAGAGATGACTCTTCCCCCCCTTTCTATGCATCATTAAACATTCATGATAAAGTGTTGCACAATTGCTTGATGGACTCAGGGGCATATGATAACCTCATGCCTAAAACTATCATGGATGAGATTGGGTTGGAAATTACAAAAACCTACCATGACCTATACTCATTTGATTCCAAGAAGGTGAAGTGTCTTGGGGTTATTAAAGACTTGTTTGTTACCCTGTTCCAATTGCCAATGAAAAGTGTGCTCATGGATATTGTGGTGGCTGATGTTCCCCCTAAGTTTGGGATGCTCTTGTCAAGATCTTGGATCAAAAGAGTAGGGGGGAATTTGCAGATGGACCTTTCATGTGCCACCATTCATGTGTTTGGGGGAGAACATAGAAGGCTTTATAGGGAGGCACAATTAGCCTACATCATCAGTGATGAAGCAAATCCTACCAACCACCCTATTTTTTCACTTGATATTGATTTAGGATCTAATATATTACATCTCACTGATGCTCCTCAACCACCTATTTAAATCATAAAACAATCCATCATCTATTGTGAATATCCTCCTCTTAATACCTATGTTTGGGAGATGTTTTTTGATGGGGCCTCTTTTAAGGAAGGTGTTGGTGTTGGGGTAGTCTTTATTTATCCTACCCAAGAGATCATATCTTTGTCCTACAAGCTTGAATTTGAAACTACAAACAATGTGGCAGAATATGAGGCTCTTGTTTTGGGTTTGAGGGTTGCTAAAGACATGAGGATTGAAGAGCTAGCAGTGTTTTGAGATGCTGAATTAATTATTCATCAAGTTAAAAATATGTATCAAGCTAAACACCCCAGGTTAAGTATTTACAGAAATTAAGTTTGGGATCTTGTTGATAGTTTATTCTTAGCTTTTAATATCTCATTTGTTCCAAGAGAGGAGAACCCTATGGCAGATTCCTTGGTTGTTTCAGCAAGTAATTTCAAAGTTCCTTTGCCCCCTAAACTCAAATATGATGTGGAAGTGAAGTATAGACCCTCTATACCTAACAATGTCAAACATTAGAAGGTTTTTGAGGATGATCTTGAGATAAAAATATTTCTTAAGATTGTGGATGAGTTATCAAGATCATCATACTGAAAAATGCCCTCGTGCTGATATTTTTTTGAATAAAATTGTTGACCATCATATTGTTCAGTTGCCCAGTAACCATATTCCAAAAGGATTAGTCCCCTTGGAGAGATTGTTTGATAGAAATGATGTTGTTGTAAAGGTTAAAGGTTCAACTGAAAATGCCGAGGTGACTGAATGCAATTTAGGTACAGAGGAGGATCCAAAGTATGTTACGTTGTCTAGCAACTTGTCAAAGGAACAAAGGGATGGGTATGTTAAGATTTTAAAGGAGTTTGTTGTTGTGTTTTCCTGGAAATATGAAGATTTAAGAACATATGACACTAGCATCATTGAACATAAGATCCCCTTGAAAGAGGATACCAAGCCTTTTAGGAAGAAACTCAGACAGATAAATCCCATGTTACTTCCTATTATGGAAAAAGAAGTGAAGAAGTTGTTAGATGCCAAAATCATCATTCCTTTGAGATACTCTGAGTGGGTAGCTAACTTGGTCCCTGTGAGGAAGAAAAATGGGAAAATTAGACTATGTGTTGATTTCAGGAATTTGAATAGAAGCTCCAAGAAAGATAATTATCCCTTGCCAAAGATGGAGCACATTTTGTAGATAGTCACTGGTTCATCTAAGATGTCTATGATTGATGGATTTTCTGGCTACAATCAAATCTTTGTCTTGCCTGAAGATAGAGAGAAGATAGCCTTTACTACTCCTTGGGGAACATTCATGTATGCTAAAATTCCCTTTGGATTGATGAATGCAGGAGCGACCTTTCAATGAGCAATGGACATTGCCTTCATTGGGGAGAAGGACAAGTTTGTAGTCATCTATCTAGATGACACTACAATGTTCTCAAAATCTGATAAAGAGCACTATCATCATTTGAAAAAGGTTTTCTTGAAGTGCAAAAATTTTGGTCTCTCTCTCAATCCTAAGAAGTCCTTGTTTTCTATGAAGGAAGGTAAGTTATTGGGACACATTATATCAGCAGAAGGGTTAATGATTGATCCAAGCAGAGTAGAGACCATTTAGACCTTATCTTTTCCTATATCCAAGAAGGTTCATTCTTTCTTGGGAAAAAACAATTTTCTAAGAAGGTTCATCTCTAACTTTGTTGAATTAGTGAATTACATTACAACCATGCTTAGGAAAGGAAATGAGGTGAAATGGACTACTGAGGTTTGAGAATATTTTGATCATATAAAAAAGGCCTTGAATGAAGTACATGTGCTCATCATCCTTGACTATTCCAAGGAGTTTTTGATATTTTCTTTTTCTTCATTTGACGCATTGGTTGTTGTTTTGCTTCAAAAAAATACAGAGGGGTTAGAGTAACCTATTTCCTTTTTCGGCAGAGCATTGAGGGATACAGAAATGAGATATGATATCATGGAAAATCAAGCTTATGCTTTGGTCAAATCCCTCAAGGATTTCAGAGTATATTTTATGCATTCAAAGATTGTTGCATATGTCTCTTCAGCCTCAGTGAAAGAGATACGTATCCACCCTGACATAGATGGGAAGAGGAGCAAATGGATTGCTAAAATTCTAGAATTTGAACTTGAAATGAAGTCCACTAAACTAGTGAAAGACCAAGGTTTATCCAGGTTGCTGGATGAATCAAAATGCAAAGCGTTAGGGGTTAATTTCATCAACATAAACTTAGAAAATCAGCAAGCTGACTTTGCTGATAAAATCTCTCATGTCAGCCCAAATTTGGCAGAATGCACTTGGTATAAAGACATCATATATTTTCTACAGAAGTTGCAGCCTCTTGATGGTTTGGACAAGAACAAGGTGAGATATTTGAAGGTTAAAGCAATCGGATAGTGTCTCATTGATCATGTCTTGTATTGGAAAGATACTCTAGGAGTTCTTTTAAGATGTTTAGATCCACATGAAGCTCAAAAGGCCATGACTGACTTTCATGACAACTTATGTGGGGGCCATCATTTTTGGAGAACCACAACTTATAAGATCCTCAGAGCTGGGTATTTTTGGCCTAGCCTTTTTACTGATGTTTGTGCAAATATTAGAGCTTGTGTCAAATGCCAAAAGTTTTCTGGAAAGAAACAACTCAAATATTTTCCTTTGAAGCCTCTGGTGGTTTCTGGACCTTTTCAACAATGGGGTCTTGAATTCATTGGGGAAATCCATCCAGATTCAATTGGTCGGCATAGGTGGATTTTGACTTCCACTGATTACTTTACCAAGTGGATAGAATCCATTCCTATAAGGTAATCATTAGTTTCTTGAGGATATCATGTCAATATTTGGTTGTCCAAGCAGGATTGTTACTGACAATGTTGCCTCCTTCAAAGTTGAACCATTGATCAAGTTCTGTCAACAATATGGGATTGCATTAGTCCATTCTACTCCTTACTACCCCCAAGGAAATGATTTGGCATAGTCCTCTACTAAGAGCCTCATAAAGATCATCAAGAAATTGTTAGAAGACAACAAGAAAGCATGGGACTCAAAGCTGAAATTTGCCTTATGGGTTGATAGAGTTAAAACAAAGAGGTCACTTGGTGTTTCCCCTTTCTAGCTTGTATATGCAGTTGACGTTATCTTTCCTACTCAACTTGCTTTGCTTGTGGAAAAATTCCTCCAAGACTACCAAGGAGAACCTAATGATATGGCCAGGAGGATACAAAAAATGGTAGAAGTACAACAGAATAGGGAGAAACTACTTGAAAAAATATAGGACCATCACCAGAAGATCAAGTAGGCCTTTGAAAAGAAGGTAAGCAAAGAAGATTTCCCGTTGGGAGATCTAGTGCTCAAGTGGGATGCACCCAAGCAAGACAAAGGAAAACATGGTAAATCTGAAGCCTTGTGGATTGGTCCTTTCAATATTTCTAAGATATTTTCAAATAACACTTCTAAATTGTAGAACTTGGAGGATTCTGAATTTTTTGGTGGCCCTGTCAATGGGCACTTTCTGAAAAAATATTTTTCTTAAGCCATGATTGAATTTCCATTCATTGTAAATATCACTTTTTATTTTTATTTATGTTTGAATATCACATGAAGTTTTCATGGGTCATATGTAGTTGTTGTTAAGACCTAAGTCTACACCTCTGCTTTGTCTCTATCTTTTTTGCATACCTTCCTATAAGTTTTTCCTCTTCTAGTTGATAAAGTCGGTTTCCCTTTTGTTCAATGACCTGTTTTTCCTTATTGTCTTGCTTGACTGATTCTTTGCACAATTTTTTTCTATCTTTCTTAAAGGATAAACGCATATCGTGATTTGGTTTGAATTACTGATCATCTTTTTTTCCTTTAATTGAGCTTACAACAGGTCGATCAAGTATGTTGTATGCACATAGAAAAACCATGAGCAAAATGCAGCATTCACAGCAGTCCATTTTGGGGCTTGAAATACAAGAAAACAGATAGGTTCAATTTTCAACGGTGGAGATCCCATGTATAGTTCAGATTAACGGCTCTCGTGCATTCGGAGTTTCAAAGTCACACAAGGATTAACGACCAAACAAAATCCCCGAAGTGATGAGAGACTGCCACATCAACTGGGAGAAAGTTACTTCGGGAGATTTCCATGCTTTACATCTTGAACTACCGAAGTCCCGAAGCCCGAAGTGCCAAAGTGACGAGAGACTGCCACATCAACCGGGAGAAAGTTACTTCGGGAGATTTCCATGCTTAACATCCCGAAGTCTCGAAGTCTTGAAGCCCAAAGTGACGTCAGGCTGCAATGTCGCTTTGGGCCCTACCACTCCACGAGTGTTTTTCAACTCAGCACATGACACTCATTCGTCGAGGACGCATGACATTCATTTCAGGCCACCATGTCGGATCTAGGAGATCATCCTCTGGGAGGTATTCCTGCTCAACATTCAAAGCTCTTGAACGACAATTTGGTGCCATCTCTAAACATGGTTAAAAGGATTCTGGAGTTGGAGGACGGATAAAATTTAGCAACGCGTGGCAAAAAAATCAGGGCGTTCCCAGATCGCATATTCTGACAAGATCGACGACCACACTTCATTGCAGGGAAAAAACATGCTCAAACGTTAAAATCCTAGAGCGGTCCTGCAATCAAAACCATGGTATAGCTAGAGAGGTACGTGGCAATTGGTGGTGGATTGTGGGAGTCATAGCAGTGTGGATCCAAACCACCCTTAACAACTTCTGAAATCATGTGCTTATATAGGGTCCAATCCGAGAGCAAAGCATGGCAACATAAACTAGGCGTTAAGCCAAATCATAAAAGGAACATCACGAGGAGAAGAAGAAAGTTAACAGACCATGACCAGTCTATAACAGAGAAAACAAGAATAAAGGCGCTACAGAATCTACAGAGCAGTTTTACAAAGGGCGCTACAGAATGGCACTACGAACTGGCCATTACAGTTAGAGGTTTTGAATTCATTTCTTCCTCTTGACTTTGATGATTTGGAGGGAACCAAAGATCAACAGGTGGAAATTGGAGATCAACATACGAGCTTGTAGGACACATGTGTTAGAATCTAATGGATGTGCTTATTTTACCATTGACAATATCTCTATTGTCACCCAACCATAGGCCGAAGCCACCCTTCGAGCACCTTAACCTTGACAGAGAATCACTCCGGAAGAAAACCCTAGGCTAGATAGCCAAACAAAGGGTAGTGGACCTTTCCCTAAGGACAATGCACCAACAGGAGCTAATCAGATATTACAAACCCTAGCCAAGAGATAGTTCAATTGTGACTGCTAGCTGCAGCAGCTGCAACGACAACTCTCCTCCAAACCTGCGCAGAAACTGGGCAACTGCAGTGCGCACAAGTGCTGCTTTGCAATTCTAAGACTGCCTGCCAGAATGAGAACTAGCCTCCTGTATTTATACTAATTCTGGCTAACTACCTGGGCCAACTTCTCATTTTGGGTATCTGTTTGTTCAATATATATTATTATTTATGGTCGACTTCTTCTCTTGGAGGCTAATAACCTAATATAAATTATCTTCTTGAGCCAACAAGTCTTCTAGGGTTATTAGCCAACTCATTAGGGTTTCTTCTTTCTTCTTGGAGTATTCTATCTTCGTCAGATTTACACATGGAGGTAAATACCTCCCGCAACTACCATAATATCAACACTCCCTCCTAGCTAGGGAGGTATTACAGGTA
>SNQJ01S0082208.1:19153-43091 GCA_010110895.2 Picea sitchensis
TTTTTTTAGATTTGTTTACACTATTTTATTTAATTATTTATTTTGTATTTGGCTATTACTTATAAAAATGCTTACAAAAATAAATAAATTACATATCTATTAAAAATGATAAGATTTTATTCAATAAAAAATTAATGCTATTAAAGTTTTTTTGGATGAAATGCAAGTAATTTTTTTAAGAAAATGAGGTTTTAGTGAATTATATGTGGCAAAAATGTCTAAGAACTCAACCACCATTAAAATGATTGTTTGAAAAAGATCACTTTGGAAAACTTGCAAACATAAAAAAAAAACCTTCTAAGAACAAAATTGACCCAATGAAAGTACATAAAGACGTTCAAGAAAATGATGATATACATCTTGAAGATAACTAATTTGGTATATATGATATCCTTGATTAGCTTTAAGATGCTCTTGAAAACATGTTAAAGTTGAAAATTATTAATAAGTTATAAATGTAATGTTTTGACTTTGAGATTTTAAGTATGTATAAATATCCATATATTGTTGTTTTGTGATAGATCTTTTTAATATGTTATTTAAATATGAGATGATTTATTTTTTCACTTTTGTTTTTACTTAAATCATTACTGGAGAGAAATTAACATTAAATATTGTTATTTATATATATAAATCTATAAAAAAAAATTGTTTATTTTTTTTCTTTTTTTATTAATTTTGTCCATGGAAATGTTTTATTTGACATGTCATTTTAAGTAAAAAACTTCCAAAAGGTATATGTTTTTTTATTATATCTACCTTTTAAATGTATACTTTTTAGATAAATGATTAAAGAATGTTATTTGATTACAACTATTCATTCTGTAGTGAAAGAAAGGTTAAAAAAATATTAAAACTAATATTTTACGTTGTATTTAAAATGTATTGCATCCTAAATCAATCAATGATATATAATTAGATGAAAAATTTTAATTTCAAATGAAAAGATGATATACCACATAATAAATGATATATAATATTTTTAATATTGTTAAAAATGACAAATGCTATGAATTTATTTTTTAACATAGATTTTGTTTTTGGAAAAATAACAAAAATCACAATTGGAAATAAATAAAAAATATAATAATAATAATAATAATTGAAAAAAATACATTTGAAAAATTGATATATCCTAGATAAGAAAATGAAAAATGTCAAAAATGCCTAAATAAAAGGGGTGTTGCGGGTAGCAACACTTTTTTAACAAGGGTAACAATAGTGACTAAATGAGACCTCTAAGAAAACGAGAATTCCAGAGACTTCTTGTTAAGTTGGTAACATTGTTATAAGTAATCCATATTCTTCCAACGTATACTCTTCATATTTATGTTATACCTTTTCTTGTTGTGATCCTTCTTTTACCTATAGGTAATGCTCATCTGAAATAAGGGCTTCTAGAATTATGTTCTTCAACTCTAATTTGCACACGTTAATGGCTATATCATTCATTTCATGTACTCTTTTACTGAATCCATCAGACACCTTGTTTGTTTTTTCTCTTATATGTTTACTATCAAAGTCATATTCACTAAGAAATTACAGCCATCTAGTTTACCTAGATTTTAAATTTTGTTGTTCAAATAAATATTTCAGACCACTATGTCATGTCCTCAACTCAAATTTCCTTCCCATTATGTAATGTCTCCTCAATGTGTGAACTATGAAAATAAGCTCTAAGTCATATGTTGCAAAATTATTTTCATGTTCTTTAAGATATTAGACTCATAAGAAATTACATGTCCATTATGAGTAAGAACTTCACCAAGTCCCTCTTTGCATTCATATGTGCATGCCACAAAATCTTCATTTCGATCAACAAACTTGAGAATTGGTGCACTAGTAAGAAGCTCTTTCAATAGATGGAAACTTTCTTCACACTTTGGTGTCCATTCAAATTTAATTCCTTTCTTTTGTAAATATGTAATGGGATGAGAAATTTTGGAGAATCCCTCCATGAATCTCCTATAGTATCCAACAAACCCCTTGAATGACCTTACCTTTGTTATATTCTTAGGTGTTGACCATCCTCTAATATTTTCAATCTTCTTTAGATCTACCACTATCCCTTCCTCTAAAATTATGTGTCTCGAGTAATGGATTTGCCTCTGATAAAAATAACACTTGCTTAACTTAGCATATAATTGATGCTCTCTTAGCACTTGTAGTACCAACCTCAAGTGTTATTCATGCTCTTCATATAACCTGGAATAAATAAGAATGTATGTAGGAATACAATGTAAAACTTATTCAAGTAATTTCTAAATATACCATTTATTAAACACATGAAGGTAGTTGGTGCATTTGTCAATCAAAATGACACTACCACAAACTCATAATGTCCATACTTAGTTCTAAAAGTTGTCTTGTTGATGTCTTCCTCCTTTATACTTACTTGATGGTTTGCCAACCTCAAGTCTATCTTTGAAAATATATTTTCTCCTCTTAGTTGATCAAACAAGTCATCAATTTTGGGTAGGTGATATTTGTTCCTCATAGTGACTCTCTTTAGTTGTCTAAAATTAATACATAGACTAAAAGTTTTATCTTTCTTCTTTACAAAGAGTAATGGTGCTCCCCATGGTGAGACACTTGGAAGTATATACCCCTTCTTTAACCATTCTTCTAATTTCATTTGTAGCTCCTTCAATTCTTGTGTACTTATTATATATGGAGCCTTGTATACTAGTAAAATCCATGCATTAAATAGATAGATAAATATATATCTCTTTTTGGTGGTAGACCTAGTATTTCCTCAAATACATATTCAAACTCTTGTAACACTAGAAATTATTCAAGACCTGGAATTTTACACTTAGATAGATCTTCCACATGAGTTGCATACAATTGACATCATTTCCTGAAGCATCTATTCAAATGTATGGATAAAATCTCCCTTATAGATATATGCCTTGGAATTCTTTTCATTGTCCTTTGCTTTCCTTTTTCATCAAGAAAAGTAAAAGTCTTGTTATGAAAATCTATAACAACATGATGTACATCCAACCAATCCACTCTAATGACGACATCATATGAGACAAGAGGTATTATGTTCAAGTCTGCAATAGTGCTAAAACCATTCATATCTAATGGAAAACCTTTGGCAATCTCATTAATATTCCTTTTATCACTGGTAGCTAGTTGAACCAACTGTGATTTCTCATGCTCACTCTTCTTCAAGTGAAATAATTCAACCAAATTAGGGGCAATGTAACTATGACTTACTCCAAAAACAATTAAAATGGCAATAGGATGATTTTAAATCTTACCTTCAACCTCAATCATGTTTGAATGGTGGTCTACCTATCAATTTTCCAAGGCTACATATATTATTGGGATGTTTCTACCCACATATTCCATTGTAGTTGCCTCTTGTATGTTGTGCACCATACTCATTATATCTCCCTTATGAGAACAATCTCTATACAAATGCTCTCCTTTACATACCCAACATTTGATTGGTGGTATTTCCCTTTTCCCCAAGGATTCTACCATCTTAGATCCACTATGAGTTGGTTGACTTTGTTGATATGTATCAAGAGTGTCCTTGATGAAAGGAGGATTGAATCCCTTCTTCCTCTTATCCATGTTTTCCTTCTTCTTATCTCTCCAAGACTTTTGAAAGTTGTTCTACCCTTATTTTGGTCATATAGATATTTAACTTTCCTTATGGTCTCTTCAAGAGTCCTAGGTTCATTAAATTAAGCCAATGCTAGGGGTAATCTTCTTCCCCCTTAGCCCCCCGAGCTGCAAAGGGGCCACGCACACAAAAACAAAGAACAATCTATCTCCCAGCTCACCTCGCAAGGTCGAGCTACCACTCTCTTCTTCGAGCTGGGTATTCCAACTCCCACAAGAAAAATCAGTCAAAGAAATTGCGACAGCATAACCTTACGCATACCAATCGTGATTCATTCATCTTCCCATCCATTACTTTTATAGAGTTCTTCTTAGTGACCACTTCTCATTTGCATGTTTAATTTGTTTTATTAAAATTTAATTAGGAAATATTCTCCCCCGTACACTTGTCACCCGATCCCTTAGTTGCACCAAAAATTCATTTATCTAATTTAATTAAATGTCAATTTCTCTCACTCATCCTAAACGCGCTCCTAAAAATGCTCATTGTTGTCCCTTTATTCCCTCTATTTCCTTTTAATGACTGACGCCTTTCTAAAACTTACTTGTGTTTTAATTAGGAAAGTTATTTAGTTAGACTAGACTAGATTCCTTTCTATGTTTCCACATTCCTTTTTACATTCATTTCCCTTATTGTTTAAATTCCAATTTAGCATGTCTTAAACATAATCAATAATTAAATCCTTAGATAAAATATTTCTCTTTTAAATTCTTAACTTGTTTTTTCTTCATCCCCCTTTTATTAATTGATTATTTAGTTTTTAGTCTTCTTACCCTTATTAGACCTGGGTTTAATTTTCAACTAGGCTTAGAATTTTTTAGGGAATTTTATAATTAATAAAAATTTACTCATTTAACATTTTTTTAAGGCTAGCCATATCAAAACAAAATATTGTTTTATAGGCACCTAGGTTCATTGACTCACCTTTATTAAAATCATGGCGTTCCCTTCAAGACGCACTACGTGCTCCAAGGGTGTCACTCGCCTTTATTCATGTTTTATTTATATGACATGCCCTTCAATATGCACTACATGCTCCAAGGGTGCCACTTGCCTTTGACTGATTTTGGTAGTTGTCCAACCCTTGGAATCAATACTCCATCAGGCGACCTTGTGAGATACTAAGGGCCTCTAAGGAATAAGTACCATGCCTTATTGTGTGCCCCTTAAAATCTTCACAGGCGACTATCTTAGTTTTCCCTCGTAGCCTCATGGATCTCTTGAACTAGGTAATCGTTAACCTAAAATTCGAGCCACAAAGAGAGTGCTAATAGGTTGTGGCAGGGATGCTTCCACACCTCTCCCCCAATTTCTGATTTCTTGTGCATGGCCCCTTTACTCCTAATATGATTATGATTATCAAGAAATCATCAGCCTACATCCATCAATGAAACATCTCAACGATCTATAAACAACATCATAATAAACTCAATCATATGTCACATATGCATAAACAAAAATGCCCAAACCATATAGAGTCCACTCCTGACTTGATCCGGAGTCCAAGGAGGTCCATCGATGCCATCGACATCCTCAATCTGTCAAGTGTCGTACACACTCTAGAGAAACCCATCAATAGCACCTATCTATACATAGAGATCAAATAACATAACATCATAATCCATAAGCATCATCATCGAAATCCATAAGTGAAACAAACAACCATATACTAAACTGGATCACTTGCACGCAAGTGTCCTGAAAGAATAAGTCAAATCATGTGCGCGTAAGAGAGGGATGTTACATACACCCCCTCTTGTTTTAAACTTCGTCCCGAATTTTCACAGTATAATGTGTAGTAAATAAAGTATCTGAAAATATCTAAATGTCTAACTATCAAACAAAAATGGAAACTTCTGGTGCATATCATATGCATCCTCCCAAGTAGTCGGGTGTGGACTATAAATGTCCCACTGGACCTTGACATGATCGATTGTTCGACGTCATAGTTGTCGAATGTGATGGTCCAGAATGTGGATTGGCTCCGGCATGAGTGCACCCTTGTCCGACACCTGCAAGGAACTCATGTCAATCACATGTGTAGGATCACTAACATAATGTCTCAAAACAGATATATGAAAAACATCGTGCATATGCCTAAAAGAATCAGGCAAGGATAATTGATAGGTCACGGGCCCTTTCCTTTCCACAACTTCGAAAGCTCCCACAAACCTAGGAGAGATTTTAGCACCCTTCCCAAACTTGATTGAAATCTTGTGCAGTTTTACCTGCAAGAAGACTTGATCACTAACTTCATAACTATGGTCAACGCGATGCACATCGGCATAACTCTTCTACCGATCCTGTGCCTCTTTGATCCTTTGTCTTATCATTTGAATTTGTTCTTCCATTTCTTGGATTTCTTCGAGTCCTACCAGGACCCTATCATCCATTCGATCCCAAATCAAAGGCGTATGACATGGTCACCTATAAATAAAATCGAATGACACCATCTTAATGGTGCTTTGATAGTTGTTGTTGTATGAAAACTCAACCAGTGGGAATAACTCCTCCCAATGCTTATGTTGTTCCATCACGTACATGCATAACATATCTTCCAAGATTTGGTTCGTTCTTTCTATCTTACCATCTTTCTCTAGGTGATAAGAAGTACTAAAGTTAAGTTGGGTTCCCAAGGCCTCTTGGAAACTAGTCCAAAATCGTCATGTAAACACCGATCCTCGATCGGATATGATCCTCTTAGGCACCCCATGAAATCTCACTATCTCGCTGATAAAAACTCTATCTATGTCTGGTGCATGATACGTCGTATGCACAGGGATAAAATGTGCACTCTTCGTCAGAGTGTCAACTACCAAGAAAATATAGTCGTGCCTCATTGCCATCAACAATAATCCAACAATGAAGTCCATCAAAATGACCTCCCATTTTGATTCTGGAATAACGTGTGGTTGTAGTAATCTTGTTAGATGTCTATGTTCAGCCTTCACTTGCTAACATTCTAGACATCTTGCCACGTAGTTGACTATGTCCGCCTTCATTCCTTTCTAGAAGAATAAGGGTTTAAGGTCTTCCCTCATCTTCATGACTCCTGGATGAGCCATGTACACTGCTCTATGAGCTTCGTTTAAGATCAGACTTCTCAACTCGTCATTGGGAGGTATGTAAATCTGGTTATTATATCTCATTAATCCATCATTGTCCATAGTAAATCCCTCAAATTTTGGTACCAACATGGTGTCTTATCCGATAAATTCCTTAACCTCGTTATACCAGTCATAGTCGCGTTGTATAGTTAGAATATTTTCATTAAGGTCCATCTGAAGAGGTATCATCGAAAATATACGTGGTCTCCGATTCAACGCATCTACCACTCTGTTCATTGTTCCTTTTTTGTAGGTAATCTCAAAATCATACCCACTAAGCAGTTCTAACCAATGCCTTTGTCATGCATTCAAGTCACTTTGTGTAAAAATGTGTTGCAAACCACAGTGGTCGGTTTTTAGTCGAATTTTCGTCCAATCGGGTAGGTCTCCACACTCTCAGGGCATACACAATGGCCAATAACTCCAAATCATGTGTCGCGTAGTTCTCCTTATGCTTTCTTAACTTCCTTGAGATGTAAGCAATCACTCAACCGTTTTGCATCAAGACTCTACCTAAGACTTCCTTGGACGCATCCGTGCATACCAAGAAGTCCTTGTCCATGTCATGGACTTTTAGTATTAGCGTTGTCGTCAACAACTCCTTGAGCCTTCAAAATTCTTTCGTGCATTTCTTGGTCCATACAAACTTATTGTTTTTCTTCTGCAATTTCGTAATCAGATTTGTTATCTTCGAAAAACCTTCGACGAACAATCGGTAATATCCTGCTAAACCCATGAAGCTACGTACTTCAGGTACGTTCTTCGACGCATGCCATTCCATAATAGACTCTACCTTTGTTGGATCCACAGTGATACCTTCATCAGAGATAACATGCCCTAAATAATGAATCCTCGATTGATAAAAAGAGCATTTCGATAGTTTACCATATAATTTGGTCTCTCGTAAACACTGTAGTACCAAGCGCAAATGTTCTTCATGTTCTTCCATCATCCGAGAATATATCAAAATGTCGTCAATGAATACTTGAACAAACTTGTCCAAGTATTTATGAAATACCCCATTCATCAAACTCATGAATACCCTTGGGGTGTTTGTCAGTCCAAATGGTAACACAATAAACTCATAATGTCAAAACCTCGTCTTGAATGCAGTCTTAGGAATGTCTTCCTCCTTGATTCGTAACTGGTGATATCCTGATCTCAAGTCGATCTTCGAAAACATCGTCGTGCCCTTCCTTTGATCAAACAAATCGTCTATTCTTGGCAACGGATATTGGTTCTTGATTGTTTCCTTGTTCAATTGACGGTAGTCAATGCAGAGTCTCCACGGCCCATCCTTCTTCCGTATGAAAATAATAGGTGCACCCCAAGGTGACACACTTGGATGTATAAGTCCTAGGTCCAACAACTCCTTCAGTTGCATTTTTAACTCTTGTAACTCAGGGGTCGACATCTGATAAGGCATTCTTGTTATCAGTTCAGTTCCAGGTTTTAAGTCAATGGTAAATTCCAATTCCCTTTCAGGTGGAAAAACTGGTAACTCTTATGGGAATACGTCAACAAACTCTCGTACTACTAGAAGGTTTTCTATTCCTTCTGCCACGCTCTTTTCATTCAACGCAAGAATTGCATCTAGCTTGCATCCCTTGCGCATGATCTTCCATAGCTATAGGGAAGATATGAAACTTAGGGAAACTCCTTGGTTTCTTCCTACAATCACTGATCTATGTCCCTCATCATCGATCAAACTCAATTGTTTCATCTTACATTTGAGTATCGCCTCATGTGATTCCAACCAGTCCATATCGATTACGACATCATAATATCTTAAGATCATGACGTACAGGTTGGCCTTTGTGACAAATTCTCCCAGGTTAAGGCTACAACCCGTAACCTTTCCTCCAACCTTATGCTTGGCTCTCGAAGGAATTTCCACGTAGATAAACTCGTCATGTTTGACTTCCTTTACCTTAATTATTTTTAGCATTGCACCAGAAATAAATCTCTATGTAGTACCTGGATCAATCAAAATACTAAAGGTTTGGTCAGAAATGGTACCTAACATCTCGAGCATAGTAGACTGGTGCTCAGCCTGGCAGTTATTCATCGCTGTATGAATCCGATGGGCCTTGCCCAAATATCCTACTGTAGTGTGTCTGTATGATCCAACTGCTCTGGCCCTCTCAATTGGGCAATCACGCTGGTAATGTGGCTCTCCACATGTCCAGCATCCAGTCTTTAGTCTAGTACTCCTGGTCCCCGAAGTAGAACTTGATGTGCCACCAGCCAAGAACCCTGGTTTGTTCTGTTGAATAGGCCTGAACTGCTATTGTTTCTGGTGTTGTGGTCCTTTGTATGGAGTCTGCTGATGAGGCTATTATCATTGTGGTTTTGTGAACATGGATCCTCTGAGAGTGCCTCAATACCCTGATGGATGTCTAGTCATTGTCTGATGCTCCTGTGTACCATCTATCGCCTGTCCCGTCAGTCTCATAGGAGTCCTGCTCTGTCCCCCGCTGATTAGATCTTCCTCATCTATGAGGGCCTTCTTGAAAACATCATGCAACGTCTGAGGAATTAGTATCCTCACTTTCTCTCAAATGATGATGTTAAGGTCAAACACGAACTTGTTGACTTTAGACTTCTCGGTGTTCAGGTGTGGAGCATATCGAAGAAGCTCCAAAAAACGAGCCTCCTACTCGTGCACCATGCAACCTCCCTGTTGTAAGGAATTGAACTCATTAAGTTGATGCTCAATGAATTCCTCAGACAGATACCTCTCCCAAAACTGCTCCTGGAACAGTTCCTGTAGTGTCGCCAAGGCCGAGCCCTGTTTTAAATCATGTTCTGAAAGAAATTGTAATTATGTTTTATAGGATGGTGAGCCAAGTTTTTATAAGCTGGTGGCTTATGTGTTTGTTAGGCCAGGGAGTCTAAGTGTTGAAGGCCAGGAACCTGCTGCTGTATATGTAATCATGCAGAACATTTAATAAAATTGTAAACACCGCCAGGTGCAGACCGACCACGATGAATGAGTGAAGGGGGACTGAGCTTCCATAGAGTGGGCAAGGGATTAGGGTATGGAAGGTGGGAAAAGGAGGGATAAGTGTTAAGGCTAGTGGGCTTCATCCTTGGGAATAATATTTTAATATTATTTCAAAAAGGCATGAGCATTTCATGTTTTATCCTAAGTTCCTAACCATGAGGAAGGTGATGAATGCTGGTGGAACGCATGCAGTTCCCAGGGCGACAAGTGTCAACCCTGGTGCATGCGAATAAAACGGCCAGGGTGAGCTGTGAGAGGGGACCCTGATCCCATTCTATCAGACGACCTGAGCGTGTACGGGCTCTGAGCAGTACGACGGACCCGAGTTTTGCAAAGAACCTTCATGCGTCTTTATGAACTGAAAAGCCTGTTTCTGGCTCTGAGAAAACCCATGTATACCTTCGTACTAAACCAGAAGCCTGTGATTGATTCTGAAAGAGCCGGATTCACCTCTATTCTGAACTGAAAAGACTGTGTGGTGTCTAGGGAATCAGTGTGCATCCTCTATCCGAAATGGAGCTTGTGCGTAAAGCCTCTGTCCCGAAGCCGTGACCGTGAGACCATTTTTCCATTTCTAAACCCGTTTTGAGGAAGCAGGTGTCTGTATTTCCGTGGGTCGTTGCAACTGTGCAATGCGGGACTGCGTATGGGTTGTGACCAGTTGTGAAACACTCTCTCCAGGTGAGAGTGGTGTTTGAGGTTGGATGAATAGGTGGTTTTGGCATGTGAGCATCTCTCTCTAGGTGAGAGAGTGCGCAGAGGAAGGAGAGGACTCTTGAAAGTAACCCTGTAGCTGCCACAGAGCCTGGAGACTTCCGCTCCGGTCTGTTGCTGTAACCCAAGGCAAGGGAGGTTAGCAGTCGAAGGACTATCCAGGTGACAGAGAAGGTGTATACTCCTGGGGTGGAACAAGCATGTNNATGAGGGTCTGTGGGCAGTGAGTGTGAGTGGTTCTTGGAAGAGAATCCCTTCCTTATGGCTATGTGTTGTTTTCCATGTAACCCTAGCCTATCCTAGGATTCCTTGTCTCAGGGTGGAGCATAGTCCCAGCTCGGGGTGACCCACTGTTGAGCTTGATGAGCAGTGCGGTCTAAGGCTGGGAGGTTCGTGGAAGGACTACACTTGGTTGGTGGAATCTACCACTATTAAAAGATAAGTATCAGATGATGCTTTAATTATGTTTCTGTATCTCTGTGTATTATAATCATCATGTATTTTGTTGTGCATATCAATTTAATGTTAATGTTATTGATTGTTTATTATAGCAGTAAATAATATGTTTACTCTGAGCTTAAATGTATTTCTTTGCTTAAACGCATGTGGATTATATAATGCCTGTATGAGTTATGTACAAAGTGGTGTTNATGGTATGCATCTTGAAGATAACTAATTTGGTATATATGATATCCTTGATTAGCTTTAAGATGTTCTTGAAAACATGTTAAAAGTTGCAAATTATTAATAAGTTATAGATGTAATGTTTTGACTTTGAGATTTTAAGTATGTATAAATATCCATATATTGTTGTTTTGTGGTAGATCTTTTTAATATGTTATTTAAATATGAGATGATTTATTTTTTCACTTTTGTTTTTACTTAAGTCATTATTGGAGAGAAATTAACAATATTATTTTTATATATAAATCTATAAAAAAAAATTGTTAATTTTTTTATTTTTTTTTTATTCAATTTTGTCCATAGAAATGTTTTATTTGACATGTCATTTTAAGTAAAAAGCTTCCAAAAGATGTATGTTTTTTATTATATCTACCTTTTAAATGTATATTTTTTAGCTAAATGATTAAAGAATGTTATTTGATTACAACTATTCATTCTGTAGTGAAATAAAGGTTAAAAAAATGTTAAAACTAATATTTTAAGTTGTATTTAAAATGCATTGCATCCTAAATTAATCAATGATACATAATTAGATGAAAAATCTTAATTTCAAATGAAAATATGATATACCACATAATAAATGATATATAACACATTTTTAATATTGTTAAAAATGACAAATGCTATGATTTTATTTTTTAACATAGATTTTGTTTTTGGAAAAATAACAAAAATCACAATTGGAATAATAATAATAATAATAATAATAATAATTGAAAAAAATACATTTGAAAAATTGATACATCCTAAATAAGAAAATGAAAAATGTAAAAAATGCCTAAATAAAAGGGGTGTTGCGGGTAGCAACACTTTTTGAACAAGGGTAACAATAGCGACTAAATGAGACCTCTAAGAAAACGAGAATTCCGGAGACTTCTTGTTAAGTTGGTAACATTGTTATAAGTAATCCATATTCTTCCAACGTATACTCTTCATATTTATGTTGTACCTTTTCTTGTTGTAATTCTTCTTTTACCTATAGGTAATGCTCATCTGAAATAAGGGCTTCTAGAATTATGTTCTTCAACTCTAATTTGCACACGTTAATGGCTATATCATGCATTTTATGTACTCTTTTACTAAATCCATTAGACACCTTGTTTGTTTTTTCTCTTATATGTTTACTATCAAAGTCATATTCACTAAGAAATTACAACCATTTAGTTTACCTAGATTTTAAATTTTGTTGTTCAAATAAATATTTCAGACCACTATGTCATGTCCTCAACTCAAATTTCCTTCCCATTATGTAATGTCTCCTCAATGTGTGAACTATGAAAATAAGATCTAAGTCATATGTTGCAAAATTATTTTCATGTTCTTTAAGCTATTAGACTCATAAGAAATTACATGTCCATTATGAGTAAGAACTTCACCAAGTCCCTCTTTGCATTCATATGTGCATGCCACAAAATCTTCATTTCGACCAACAAACTTGAGAATTGGTGCACTAGTAAGAAGCTCTTTCAATAGATGGAAACTTTCTTCACATTTTGGTGTCCATTCAAATTTAATTCCCTTCTTTTGTAAATATGTAATGGGATGAGAAATTTTGGAGAATCCCTCTATGAATCTCCTATAGTATCCAACAAACCCCGTGAATGAACTTACCTTTGTTATATTCTTAGGTGTTGGCCATCCTCTAATATTTTCAATCTTCTTTAGATCTACCACTATCCCTTCCTCTAAAATTATGTGTCCCAAGTAATGTGTTTACCTCTGATAAAAACAACACTTTCTTAACTTAGCATATAATTGATGCTCTCTTAGCACTTGTAGTACCAACCTCAAGTGTTGTTCATGCTCTTCATATAACTTGGAATAAATAGGAATGTATGTACAAATACAATGTAAAACTTATTCAAGTAATTTTTAAATATACCATTTATTAAACACATGAAGGTAGTTGGTGCATTTGTCAATCAAAATGGCACTACCACAAACTCATAATGTCCATACTTAGTTCTAAAAGTTGTCTTGTTGATGTCTTCCTCCTTTATCCTTACTTGATGGTTTACCAACCTCAAGTCTATCTTTGAAAATATATTTTCTCCTCTCAGTTGATCAAACAAGTCATCAATTTTGGGTAGGTGATATTTGTTCCTCATAGTGACTCTCTTTAGTTGTCTAAAATTAATACATAGACTAAAAGCTTTATCTTTCTTCTTTACAAAGAGTAATGGTGCTCCCCATGGTGAGACACTTGGAAGTATATACCCCTTCTTTAACCATTCTTCTAATTTCATTTGTAGCTTCTTCAATTCTTGTGTACTTATTATATATGGAGCCTTGTATACTAGTAAAATCCATGCATTAAATAGATAGAGAAATATATATATCTTTTTGGTGGTAGACCTAGTATTTCCTCAAATACATATTCAAACTCCTGTAACACTGGAAATTATTCAAGACCTGGAATTTTACACTTAGATAGATCTTCCACATGAGTTGCATACAATTGACATCATTTCCTGAAGCATCTATTCAAATGTATGGATAAAATCTCCCTTATAGATATATGCCTTGGAATTCTTTTCATTGTCCTTTGCTTTCATTTTTCATCAAGAAAAGTAAAATTCTTGTTATGGTAATCTATAACAACATGATGTACATCCAACCAATCCACTCTAATGAGGACATCATATGAGACAAGAGGTATTATGTTCAAGTCTGCAATAGTGCTAAAACCATTCATATCTAATGGAAAACCTTTGGCAATCTCATTAATATTCCTTTTAGCACTGGCAGCTAGTTGAACCAACCGTGATTTCTCATGCTCACTCTTCTTCAAGTGAAATAATTCAACCAAATTAGGGGCAATGTAACTATGACTTACTCCAAAAACAATTAAAATGGCAATAGGATGATTTGCAATCTTACCTTCAACCTCAATCATGCTTGAATGGTGGTCTACCTATCAATTTTCCAAGGCTACATATATTATTGGGATGTTTCTACCCACATATTCCACTGTAGTTGCCTCTTGTATGTTGTGCACCATACTCATTATGTCTCCCTTATGAGAACAATCTCTATACAAATGCTCTCCTTTACATCCCCAACATTTGATTAGTGGTATTTCCCTTTTCCCCAAGGATTCTACCATCTTAGATCCACTATGAGTTGGTTGACTTTGTTGATATGTATCACGAGTGTCCTTGATGAAAGGAGGATTGAATCCCTTCTTCCTCTTATCCATGTTTTACTTGTTCTTATCTCTCCAAGACTTCTGAAAGTTGTTCTACCCTTATTTTGGTCATATAGATATTTAACTTTCCTTATGGTCTCTTCAAGAGTCCTAGGTTCATTAAATTAAGCCAATGCTAGGGGTAATCTTCTTCCCTCTTAGCCCCCCGAGCCGCAAAGGGGCCACGCACACAAAAATAGAGAACAATCTATCTCCCAACTCGCCTCGCAAGGTCGAGCTACCACTCTCTTCTTCGAGCTAGGTATTCCAACTCCCACAAGAAAAATCAGTCAAAGAAATTGCGATAGCATAACCTTACACATACCAATCGTGATTCATTCATCTTCCCATCCATTACTTTTATAGAGTTCTTCTTAGTGACCACTTCTCATTTGCATGTTTAATTTGTTTTATTAAAATTTAATTAGGAAATATTCTCCCCCTTACACTTGTCACTCAATCCCTTAGTTGCACCAAAAATTCATTTATCTAATTTAATTAAATGTCAATTTCTCTCACTCATCCTAAACGTGCTCCTAAAAATGCTCATTGTTGTCCCTTTATTCCCTCTATTTCCTTTTAATGACTGGCACCTTTCTAAAACTTACTTGTGTTTTAATTAGGAAAGTTATTTAGTTAGACTAGACTAGATTCCTTTCTATGTTTCCACATTCCTTTTTACATTCATTTCCCTTATTGTTTAAGTTCCAATTTAGCATGTCTTAAACATAATCAATAATTAAATCCTTAGATAAAATATTTCTCTTTTAAATTCTTAACTTGTTTTTTCTTCATCCCCCTTTTATTAATTGATTATTTAGTTGTTAGTCTTCTTACCCTTATTAGACCTAGGTTTAATTTTCAACTAGGCTTATAATTTTTTAGGGAATTTTATAATTAATAAAAATTTACTCATTTAACATTTATTTTAAGGCTAGCCATATCAACACAAAATATTGTTTTATAGGCACCTAGGTTCATTGACTCACCTTTATTAAAATCATGGCGTGCCCTTCAAGATGCACTACGTGCTCCAAGGGTGCCACTCGCCTTTATTCATGTTTTATTTATGCGACGTGCCCTTCAAGATGCACTACATGCTCCAAGGGTGCCACTTGCCTTTGACTGATTTTGGTAGTTGTCCAACCCTTGGAGTCAATACTCCATCAGGCGACCTTGTGAGATACTAAGGGCCTCTAAGGAATAAGGACCATGCCTTATTGTGCGCCCCTTAGAATCTTCACAAGTGACTATCTTAGTTTGCCCTTGCAGCCTCATGGATCTCTTGAACTAGGTAATTGTTAACCTAAAATTTGAGCCACAAAGAGAGTGCTAATAGGTTGTGGCAGGGATGCTACCACACTTCTCCCCCAATTTATGATTTCTTGTGCATGGCCCCTTTACTCCTAATATGATTCTGATTATCAAGAAATCATCAGCCTGCATCCATCAACGAAACATGTCAACGATCTATAAACAACATCATAATATACCCAATCATATAACACATATGCATAAACAGAAATACCCAAACCATATAGAGTCCACTCCTAACTTGATCCGGAGTCCAAGGAGGTCCACCGATGCCATCGACATCCTCAATCTGTCAAGTGTCCTGCACACTCAGGAGAAACCCGTCAATAGCACCTATCTATACATAGAGATCAAATAAGATAACATCATAATCCATAAGCATCATCATCGAAATCCATAAGTGAAACAAACAACCATATACTAAACTGGATCACTTGCACGCAAGTGTCTTGAAATAATAAGTCAAATCATGTGCGCATAAGAACAGGATGTTACATACACCCCCTCTTGTTTTAAACTTCATCCTAAATTTTCACAGTATAATGTGTAGTAAATAAAGTATCTGAAAATATCTAAATGTCTAACTATCAAACAAAAATGGAAACTTCTGGTGCATATCATATGCATCCTCCTAGGTAGTCAAGTGTGGACTATAAATGTCCCACTGGACCTTGACCCGATTGATTGTTCGATGTCGTAGTTGTCGAATGTGATGGTCCTGAATGTGGATTGTCTCCCCCGTGAGTGCACCCTTGTCCGACACCTGCAAGGAACTCATGTCAATCACATGTGTAGGATCACTAACATAATGTCTCAAAACAGATATATGAAAAACACCGTGCATACGCCTAAAAGAATCAGGTAAGGCTAGTCGATAGGCCACGGGCCCTTTCCTTTCCACAACTTCGAAAGCTCCCACAAACCTAGGAGATATTTTAGCACCCTTCCCAAACTTGATTGAACTCTTGTGCAGTTTTACCTGCAAGAAGACTTGATCACCAACTTCATAACTATGGTCAACGCGATGCGCATCGGCATAACTCTTCTGCCGATCTTGCACCTCTTTGATCCTTTGTCTTATCATTTGAATTTGTTCTTCCATTTCTTGGATTTCTTCGGGTCCTACCAAGACCCTATCGTCCATTCGATCCCAGATCAAAGGCATACAACACGGTCACCTGTAAAGAAACTCGAATGGCGCCATCTTAATGGTGATTTGATAGTTGTTGTTGTATGCAAACTCGACCAGTGGGAGTAACTCCTCCCAATGCTTATGTTGGTCCATCACGTACATGCATAACATATCTTCCAAGATTTGTTTCATTCTTTCTGTCTTCCCATCTGTCTCTGGGTGATAAGTTGTACTAAAGTTAAGTTGGGTTCCCAAGGCCTCTTGGAAACTAGTCCAAAATCGTCATGTAAACATCGATCCTCGATCGGATATGATCCTCTTAGGCACCCCATGAAATCTCACTATCTCGCTGATAAAAACTCTAGCTATGTCTAGCGCCTGATACGTCGTACGCACAGGGATAAAATGTGCACTCTTCGTCAGAGTGTCAACTACCACGAAAATCGAGTCATGCCTCTTTGCCATCAACAACAATCCAACAATGAAGTCCATCAAAATGACCTCCCATTTTGATTTTGGAATAATGTGTGGTTGTAGTAATCTTGTCTGATGTCTATGTTCAACCTTCGCTCGCTAACATTCTAGACATCTTGCCATGTATTTGACTATGTCTGCCTTCATTCCTTTCTAGAAGAATAAGGGTTTAAGGTCTTCCCTCATCTTCATGACTCCTGGATGAGCCATGTACACTGCTCTATGAGCTTCGTTTAAGATCAAACTTCTCAACTCGTCATTGGGAGGTATGTAAATCTGGTTATAATATCTCATTAATCCATCATTGTCCATAGTAAATCCCTCAAATTTTGGTACCAACATGGTGTCTTATCCGATAAATTCATTAACCTCGTTATACCAGTCATCGTCGTGTTGTATAGTTAGAATCTTTTCATGAAGGTCCGTCTGAAGAGGTATCATTGGAAATATGTGTGGTCTCCGATTCAACGCATCTACCACTCTGTTCAGTGTTCCTTTTATGTAGGTAATCTCAAAATCGTATTCACTAAGCAGTTCTAACCAACGCCTTTGTCATGCATTCAAGTCACTTTGTGTAAAAATGTGTTGCAAACCATAGTGGTCAATTTTTAGTTCGATTTTTCGTCCAATCAGGTAGGTCTCCACACTCTCAGGGCATACACAATGGCCAATAACTCCAAATCATGTGTCGTGTAGTTCTCCTTATGCTTTCTTAATGTCCTTGAGATGTAAGAGATCACTCAACCGTTTTGCATCAAGACTCTGCCTAAGACTTCCTTGGATGCATCTGTGCATACCAAGAAGTCCTTGTCCATGTCAGGGACTTTTAGTATCGACGTTGTCGTCAAAAACTCCTTAAGCCTTCGAAATTCTTTCGTTCATTTCTTGGTCCATACAAACTTATTGTTTTTCTTCTGCAATTTCGTAATCAGATTTGTTATCTTCGAAAAACCTTCGACGAACCGTTGGTAATATCCTGCTAAACCCATGAAGCCACATACTTCAGGTACGTTCTTCGGCGCAGGCCATTCCATAATAGACTCTACCTTTGTTGGATCCACAACGATACCTTTTTCAGAGATAACATGCCCTAAATAATGAATCCTCGATTGATAAAAAGAGAATTTCGATAGTTTGCCATAAACACTGTAGTACCAAGCGCAAATGTTCTTCATGTTCTTCCATCGTCCGAGAATATATCAAAATGTTGTCAATGAATACTTGAACAAACTTGTCCAAGTATTTATGAAACACCCCATTCATAAAACTCATGAATACCCTTGGGGCATTTGTCAGTCCAAATGGTAACACAGTAAACTCGTAATGTCAAAACCTCATCTTGAATGCGGTCTTAGGAATGTCTTCCTCCTTGATTCGTAACTGGTGATATCCTGATCTCAAGTCGATCTTCGAAAACATCGTCGCGCCCTTCCTTTAATCAAACAAATCGTCTATTCTTGGCAATGGATATTGGTTCTTGATTGTTGCCTTGTTCAATTGACGGTAGTCAATGCAGAGTCTCCACGGCCCATCCTTCTTCCGTATGAAAATAACAGGTGCACCCCAAGGTGACACACTTGGACGTATAAGTCCTAGGTCCAACAACTCCTTTAGTTGCATTTTTAACTCTTGTAACTCAGGGGTCGACATCCGATAAGGCGTTCTTGTTATCGGTTCATTTCCAGGTTTTAAGTCGATGGTAAATTCTAATTCCCTTTCAGGTGACAAAACTGGTAACTCTTATGGGAATTAGTCAGCAAACTCTTGTACTACTGGAAGGTTTTCTATTCCTTCTACCACGCCCTTTTCATTCAATGCAAGAATTTCATATAGCTTGCATCCCTTACACATGATCTTCCATAGCTATAGGGAAGATATGAACCTTAGGGAAACTCCCTAGTTTCTTCCTAAAATCACTCGTCTATGTCCCTCATCATCAATCAAACTCAATTGTTTCGTCTTACAGTTGAGTATCGCCTCATGCGATTCCAACCAGTCCATATCGATTACGACGTCATAATATCTTAAGATCGTGACGTACAGGTTGGCCTTTGTGACAAAGTCTCCCAGGTTAAGGCTACAACTCGTAACCTTTCCTCCAACCTTATGCTTGGCTCCAGAAGGCATTTCCACGTAGATAAACTCGTCATGTTTGACTGCCTTTACCTTAATTGTTTTTAGCATTGCACCAGAAATAAATCTCTATGTAGCACCTGAATCAATCAAAATACTAAAGGTTTGGTCATAAATGGTACCTGACATCTCGAGCATAGTAGACTGGTGCTCGGCCTGACGGTTATTCACCGTTGTATGAATCCGATGGGCCTTGCCCAAATATCCTATTGTAGTGTGTTTGTATGACCCAACTGCTCTGGCCCTCTCAATCGGGCAGTCATGCTAGTAATGTGGCTCTCCACATGTCCAACATCCAATCTTTAGTCTAGTACTCCTGGTCCCCGAAGTAGAACTTGATGGTCCACCAGCCAAGAAACCTGGTTTGTTCTGTTGAATAGGCCTGAACTGTTATTGTTGTTGGTGTTGTGGTCCTTCGTATGGAGTCCACTGATGAGGCTATTATCGTTGTGGTTTCGTCAACGTGGATCCTCTCAGAGTGCCTCAATACGTTGATGGATGTCTAGCCATTGTCTGATGCTCCTGTGTACCATCTATCACATGTCCCGTTGGTCTCACAGGAGTCCTACTCTGTCCCCCGCTGATTAGATCTTCCTCGGCTATGAGGGCCTTCTTGACAACATCATGCAATGTCTGAGGCATTAGTATCCTCACTTTCTCTCGAATGATAATGTTAAGGTCAAACGCGAACTTGTTGACTTTAGACTTCTCTGTGTTCAGGTGTGGAGCATACCGAAGCAGCTCCAAAAAATGAGCCTCGTACTCGGGCACCATGCGACCTACCTGTCGTAAGGCATTGAACTCATTGAGTTGACGCTCAATGAATTCCTCAGACAGATACCTCTCCCAAAACCGCTCCTGGAACAGTTCCCATGACACGTCTTTGACGACCATGTTCAATTGTGGCAGGAGTGTCTTCCGCCATAGAATAACACTCCCCTTTAGCTGAAAGACCGCCATGCAGACTTTCATGTTGGAGGTATAATCATGAAGTGAAAAGAACATCCCCATGTTCTCCAACCATGCCTCAACGGTTGCGCCATCCGTGGCACCCAAGAACTTGGGAAACTTGACCTTTTCGAGTTCTCTATGAATGCTAACAGAACCGATTGGGGCACACATTTGACCCTCAAGGGGTATCGGTGCCCTGGCCTCATCTCTATCCAGACGACTAATCAAGGCCTCTGACATCTTCTGAAAGGACCTCATCAACCCAACCACATCCCCCACAACAATTTGTTCTTGTCCAATGACTTGTTATTCTCCTTGGAGGTTAGACCCCTCTAGCGTGGATGCTACTGGAGGCGTCATGCCTCCTCCCCTAGCCCCACGCCGTCTGCCTCCGCAGCATCCTCTAACCATAATTACCTACATGAATACAATTCAATTTAATTAGTGATAAATTATTAATCAAGTGTTTATACAGTGGAAGGCATAATGATCCCAAGTCGCGGGGTTGAACCCACTCTGATACCATATGTAACGTCCCTCCTTTATGTCTAAGAAAATTTGAAGCATACAAGGTAAAAAAAAATTGCAATAAGAATTTAACATCAACACATGATCATGGCAGTGCCTAATCCACAACATAATAAACATAATAGTACCAGTTACCCATCATGGAATTCACTAACGATGCAATCATCTCGTCAATGAAGGATAGCGACACATAGACATAAATAGAATAGCAGATAAAATCTTGAAGCAAATTACAATGACATTCAATCAGACAAAAATATAAAATAACTACCTGCCCAGCCTACCCTACAAGGTTGGGACCTACAGGACACATAAGAAACGCTCAAGCCTAGGTTCCAATTGATTTTAACCATTTAAGGTCTCAGGGTTGGCGATTTTTCTGAGGAACAAGGAGGTGTCTACATCCCACGAACGAAATCAATCCCAACTAACTATGCTAAATCAACAACATCAACGATAATCAATTCATCAATCCATCAATCCTAAACATCAATTATTCAAGCATAAGGGTCATCATCATACATCACATCTAATTCATGGTGCACACGTATTCTAAATAATCACATAACCCATCATACACCACATTAAATCCAAGGCGCAAGAGTAAGTATCTGCTATATTCAATTTCATTTCGTGCAAGAAGTATAATATCTAAACAATCATTCATTACATCATATTTTCATTGCGTGCAAGAAGTCTAATTACTTAATCAATCATACATTAAATTAAGGCACAAGAGTATAACAATTCTAAATCAAGCACACACCCATCATGATTAACGCAAGAGTAATAGTTAACTTATACAAGGAGCAAAGGTAATCACCAAATCTATCTACAAGGCACAAGAAATCTAAATACAAACTAGTCATAAATCACATTAAATTCATGGTGCAAGAGGATCCATCAACTCCATTAAGCATACATCACATTATTTTAATGGCACCATAGGAATCGACTTTAATTAAAAGACACAAGATATTAAGAAGGCTTAAACAATCATATGTCATTTGTGTTCTAAAAGACCAAGAGTAAGATCATCACTTGATTTGACTTTATATATTTTATTTACTGCACAACCTATAATCAATTGAATTAACTTTACTTATAAGAACATCATTTCATGAATCATAGTGAATTTATAAATAATGAAAAATGAATCAACTATAGATAACAAAATTCCATAATAGGCTAACTTGTATCTAACTTCTCCAAGAAATCAGCTCCAATAAATGAGTAGTGAATATACATCTATGGATATAATTCTACTTTTCATAATTCCACCAAAATATAAATTAACAAAACATTCCAAAGTGTACTCTATTATCACTAAGAATCACCCTCAAATTGCAAGAGGATAAGCCCAGTACCCATCAAAAAGTTTGTGAATGTAAATTAATGATTAAATGTCAAATGGACAAAACTCAGCATAAGAATGTTTTAACACAGAAATATGGGCTAGCATGCATAAGAAAATGAGGTTTTGATTAACTTCAGTCAGTGGTTTAAGGATAAAGGTGAATAGAAGGAAGACTTAGTGAGGAAGGTGGATAGGTCTACTATAAGTATCAGGCCTTCAAGCAACTAGGAGAAGAAAACTCAGTCACAAGAACTTCTTGAACTTAAAGTTTAAAACACTGAAAAACATTCATAACAACATTATAATCAAACCTCCATTATAACACAACCACAACATCTCATATGGATCATCCAATCATGAGCATTTCAGAATAAGAGGAAAAAATATGATGAAAGGAAACTGACTTCTATTAATGACAATGTCTCAAGTCTCATACATAACCAGAGAACAACTCTGTTTAGTCAAAATATTACAAAAAGGGAGCTCTGCTCAACCATCTGAACCTCTCATATCATTCATCTCATGTATTTATAATCAAAACAGTAGACAATAACTAGGGGTGCGAGATGGCCTTCCTATCCTAGGATTCTCCACAAAAATCTACAAGTCTAACATCTGTACCAATAGATCTAACAAACTGCTAAAATCAAAGATCTTGTTGACAATCACTCTGACAAAAATGAATGACATGTCTTGCTGCTTGGGCGCATCTTCTCCAATTCCATGTTGCTGATATTATGGTAGTTGCAGGAGGTATTTACCTCCACGTGTAAACCTGATGAGGATAGAATACTCCGGGAGGCAAGAAGAAACCCTAATGAGTTGGCTAATAACACTAGAAGACTTTTTGGCTCAAGAAGATAATTTATATTAGGTTATTAGCCTCTAAGAGAAGAAGTCGGCCAGAAATAATAATATATATTGAATAGATAGATACCCAGAATGAGAAGTCGGCCCAGGCAGTTAGCCAGAATTAGTATAAATACAGGAGGCCAGTTCTCATTATGGCAGGCAGTCTCAGAATTGCAGAGCAGCACTTGTGCGCACTGCAATTGCCCAGTTTCTGTGCAGGTTTGGAGGAGAGCTATTGCAGCTAGCAATTACGCTTGAACTATCTCTTGGCTAGGGTTTGGACTATCTGATCAGCTCTTGTTGGTGCATTGTCCTTGGGGAAAGGTGCGCTACCCTTTGTTTGGCTATCTAGCCTAGGGTTTGCTTCTAGAGTGATTCTTTGTCAAGGTTAAGGTGCTCGAAGGGTGGCTTTGGCCTATGGTTGGGTGACAATAGAGATATTGGCAATGGTAAAATGAGCACATCCATTAGATTCTAATAGGTTATGTGCCCACACCTCCTTCATTCAGCCTAACCATTGGAAGGAAACATAGTCGTGAGGATATTAAGCTCGTTGAAGAACTGTCGCTAGGGTTTCTAGCAGGAGCAGTCACCAAAGCACTGCCGCTAGGGTTACTAGTAGTTGCAGTTGCAGAAACCCTAATCCTCGCATTGAGGCACCTTAAGTGAAGGGATTGACCTAATCTCTAGACAGATCAGTGCACCCTAGCCTAGCGCATCTCCTGGTACTCTCAACAAGCCAAGATGTCAAGTTTGAGTTTGTGGTCAAATCTAGGGTTTGACCAAGTCAAAGCAGCCATGACTTATTCTATGAAGTCAGAGAACAAGTTAGATGGAGCCTCTAACTTCAGAGCGTGG
>SNQJ01S0082208.1:43101-54097 GCA_010110895.2 Picea sitchensis
TTACATTGCTCATAATAAAAAGGTCAGATCTTTGCTTGTGCTTCTACATCTTGAATATATTGTAATCTCCATGTGTTGATGAATCTTGTATGCACTTAATAACTCAATAAATTAGTAGTAGTTAGTGATTCCAAGAAATAATTTGGCTTGGGATCATTACAAGTTCTCATTCTGGCAGGCAGTCTCAGAATTGCAGAGCAGCACTTGTGCGCACTGCCGTTGCCCAGTTTCTGTGCAGGTTTGGAGGAGAGTTGTCGTTGCAGCTGTTGCAGCTAGCAGTTACGCTTGAACTATCTCTTGTCTAGGGTTTGGAATATCTGATTAGCTCTTGTTGGTGCGTTGTCCTTGGGGAAAGGTCCGCTACACTTTGTTTGGCTATCTAGCCTAGGGTTTGCTTCCGAAGTGATTCTCTGTCAAGGTTAAGGTGCTCGAAGGGTGGCTTTGGCCTATGGTTGGGTGACAATAGAGATATTGTCAATGGTAAAATGAGCACATCCATTAGATTTTTAACACATGTGTCCTCCAAGATCGTATGTTGATCTCCAGTTTCCACCTGTTGATCTTTGGTTCCCCCCAAATCATCAAAGTCAAGAGGAAGAAATGAATTCAAAACCTCTGACTGTAATGACCAGTTCGTAGTGCCATTCCGTAGCCCCCTTTGTAAAACTGCTCTATAGATTCCGTAGTGCCTTTATTCTTGTTTTCTCTGTTATAGACTAGTTGCGATCTGTTAACGTTCTTCTTCTCCTCGTGATGTTCCTTTGATGATTTGGCTTAACACCTAGTTTATGTTGCCACGCGTTGCTCTCGAATTGAACCCTATATAAGCACATGATTTCAGAAGTTGTTAAGGGCGGTTTGGATCCACACTGTTTCGACTCCCGCAATCCACCACCAATTGCCATGTACCTCTCTAGCTATACCATGGTTTTGATTGCGGGACCACTATAGGATTTTAACGTTTGAGCATGTTCTGTCCCCGCAATGAAGTGTGGTCGTCGATCTTGTCGCAATATGCGATCTGGGAACGCCCTGATTTTTTTGCCACGCGTTGCTCAAGTTTATCCGTCCTCCAACTCCAGAATCCTTTTAACCATGTTTAGAGATGGCACCAAATTGTCGTTCAGGAGATTTGAATGTTGAGCAGGAATACCTCCTAAAGGACGATCTCCCATATCCGACATGGTGGCCTAAAATGAATGTCATGCGTCCTCGGCAAATGAGTGTCATGTGCTGAGTTGAAAAACACCCGTGGAGTGGTAGGGCCCAAAGCGACATTGCAACCTGACGTCACTTTGGGCTTCGAGACTTCGAGACTTTGGGATGTAAAGCATGGAAATCTCTTGAAGTAACTTTCTCCCAGTTGATGTGGAAGTCTCTCGTCACTTTGGCACTTCGGGCTTCGGGACTTCGTTAGTTCGGGATGTAAAGCATTAAAATATTCCGAAGTAACTTTCTCCTAGTTGACGTGGCAGTCTCTCATCACTTCGAGACTTCGGGGCTTCTGTTTGGTCATTAATCCTTGTGCGACTTTGAAACTCTGAATGCACGAGAGCCGTTAATCTGAACTATACATGGGATCTCCACCGTTGAAAATTGAACCTATCTGTTTTCTTGTATTTCAAGCCCGAAATGGACTGCTTTGAATGTTTCATTTTGCTCATGGTTTTTCCATGTGCATACAACATACTTGACTGACATGTTGTAAGCTCAATTAAAGGCAAACAAGATGATCAATAATTCAAACCAAATCATGATATGTGTTTATCCTTCAAGAAAGACAGAAAAAAATTGTGCAAAGAATCAGTCAAGCAAGACAATAAGGAAAAAACAGGTCATTGAACAAAAGGGAAACCGAATTTATCAACTAGAAGAGGAAAAACTTATAGGAAGGTATGCAGAAAAGATAGAGACAAGGCAGAGGTGTAGACTTAGGTCTTAACAACAACTACCTATGACCCATGAAAACTTCATGTGATAACATTGGCTCCACAGGGGATGGCATGCTCCCTGTGAATTGCCAAGAAAAAGCAGCTTCGGTGTCTTATCCTAGGGCTATGCGGTCACTTATTCAAACATAAATAAAAAGAAAAAGTGATATTTACAATGAATGGAAAGCCAATCATGGCTTAAGAAAAATATTTTTTCAGAAAGTGCCCATTGACAGGGCCACCAAAAAATTCAAAATCCTCCAAATTCTACAATTTAGAAGTGTTATTTGAAAATACCTCAGAAATATTGAAAGGACCAATCCACAAGGCTTCAGATTTACCATGTTTTCCTTTGTCTTACTTGGGTGCATCCCACTTGAGCACTAGATCTCCCAACGGGAAATCTTCTTTGCTTACCTTCTTGTCAAAGGCCTACTTGATCTTCTATTGATGGTCCTATATTTTTCCAAGTAGTTGCTCCCTATTCTGTTGTACTTCTACCATTTTTTGTATCCTCCTGGCCATATCATCAGGTTCTCCTTGGTAGTCTTGGAGGAATTTTTCCATAAGCAAAGCAAGTTGAGTAGGAAATATAACGTCAACCGCATATACAAGTTGGAAAGGGGAAACACCAAGTGACCTCTTTGTTTTAACTCTATTAGCCCATAAGGCAAATTTCAGCTTTGAGTCCCATGCTTTCTTGTTGTCTTCTAACAATTTCTTGATGATATTTATGAGGCTCTTAGTAGAGGACTCTGCCAAATCATTTCCTTGGGGGTAGTAAGGAGTAGAATGGACTAATGCAATCCCATATTGTTCACAGAACTTGATCAATGGTTCAACTTTGAAGGAGGCAACATTGTCAGTAACAATCCTGCTTGGACAACCAAATATTGACATGATATCCTCAAGAAACTAATGATTACCTTGTAGGAATGGATTCTATCCACTTGGTAAAGTAATCAGTGGAAGTCAAAATCCACCTATGTTGACCAATTCAATCTGGATGGATTTCCCCAATGAAGTCAAGACCCCATTGTTGAAAAGGTCCAGAAACCACCAGAGGCTTCAAAGGAAAAGATTTGAGTTGTTTCTTTCCAGAAAACTTTTGGCATTTGACACAAGCTCTAGTATTTGCACAAACATCAGTAAAAAGGCTAGGCCAGAAATACCCAGCTTTGAGGATCTTATAGGTTGTGGTTCTCCAAAAATGATGGCCCCCACATAAGTTGTCATGAAAGTCAGTCATGGCCTTTTGAGCTTCATGTGGATCTAAACATCTTAAAAGAACTCCTAAAGTATCTTTCCAATACAAGACATGATCAACGAGACAATATCCGATTGCTTTAACCTTCAAATCTCTCACCTTGTTCTTGTCCAAACCATCAAGAGGCTGCAACTTTTGTAGAAAATATATGATGTCTTTATACCAAGTGCATTCTGCCAAATTTGGGCCGACATGAGAGATTTTATTAGCAAACTCAGCTTGTTGATTTTCTAAGTTTATGTTGATGAAATTAACCCCTAAAGCTTTGCATTTTGATTCAGCCAACAACCTGGATAAACCTTGGTCTTTCACTAGTTTAGTGGACTTCATATCAAGGTAAAATTCTAGAATTTTAGCAATCCATTTGCTCCTCTTCCCATCTATGTCAGAATGGATAAGTATCTCTTTCACTAAGGCTGAAGGGACATATGCAACAATCTTTGAATGCAGAAAATATACTCTGAAATCCTTGAGGGATTTGACCAAAGAATAAGCGATTTTCCATGATATCATATCTCATTTTTGCATCCCTCAATGCTCTGCTGAAAAAGGAAATAGGCTACTCTAACCCCTCTGTATTTTTCTGAAGCAAAACAACAACCAATGCGTCAAATGAAGAAAAGGAAAATATCAAAAACTTCTTGGAATAGTCAGGGATGATGAGCACATGTACTTCAGTCAAGGCCTTTTTGATATGATCAAAATATTCTCAAACCTTAGTAGTCCATTTCACCTCATTTCCTTTCCTAAGCATGGCTGTAATGCAATTCACTAATTCAACAAAGTTAGAGATGAACCTTCTTAGAAAATTGATTTTTCCCAAGAAAGACTGAACTTCTTTCTTGGATATAGGAAAAGATAAGGTCTGAATGGCCTCTACTCTGCTTGGATCAATCATTACCCTTTCTGTTGATATAATGTGTACCAATAACTTACCTTCCTTCATAGCCAAAAAGGACTTCTTAGGATTGAGAGAGAGACCAAAATTTCTGCACTTCAGGAAAACCTTTTTCAAATGATGATAATGCTCTTTATCAGATTTTGAGAACATTGTAGTGTCATCTAGAGAGATGACTACAAACTTTTCCTTCTCCCCAATGAAGGCAATGTCCATTGCTCATTGAAAGGTCGCTCCTGCATTCATCAATCCAAAGGGAATTTTAGCATACATGAATGTTCCCCAAGGAGTAGTAAAGGCTATCTTCTCTATATCTTCAGGCAAGATAGAGATTTGATTGTAGCCAGAAAATCCATCAATCATAGACATCCTATATGAACCAGTGACTATCTACAAAATGTGCTCCATCTTTGGCAAGGGATAATTATCTTTCTTGGAGCTTCTATTCAAATTCCTGAAATCAACACATAGTCTAATTTTCCCATTTTTCTTCCTCACAGGGACCAAGCTAGCTACCCACTCAGAGTATCTTAAAGGAATGATAATTTTGGCATCTAACAACTTCTTCACTTCTTTTTCCATAATAGGCAGTAGCATGGGATTTATCTGTCTGAGTTTCTTCCTAAAAGGCTTGGTATCCTCTTTCAAAGGGATCTTATGTTCAATGATGCTAGTGTCATATGTTCTTAAATCTTCATATTTCCAGGAAAACACATCAGAAAACTCCTTTAAAATCTTAACATACCCATCCCTTTGTTCCTTTGACAAGTTGCTATACAACGTAACATACTTTGGATCCTCCTCTGTACCTAAATTGCATTCAGTAACCTCAACATTTTCAGTTGAACCTTTAACCTTTACAACAACATCATTTCTATCAAACAATCTCTCCAAGGGGACTAATCCTTTTGGAATATGGTTACTGGGCAACTGAACAATATGATGGTCAACAATTTTATTCAAAAAAATATCAGCATGAGGGCATTTTTTAGTATCATGATCTTGATAACTCATCCACAGTCTCAAGAAATATTTTTATCTCAAGATCATCCTCAAAAACCTTCTAATGTTTGACATTGTTAGGTATAGAGGGTCTATACTTCACTTCCACATCATATTTGAGTTTAGGGGGCAAAGGAACTCTGAAATTACTTGCTAAAACAACCAAGGAATCTGCCATAGGGTTCTCCTCTCTTGGAACAAATGAGATATTAAAAGTTAAGAATAAACTATCAACAATATCCCAAACTTCATTTCTGTAAGTCCTTAACCTGGGGTGTTTAGCTTGATACATATTTTTAACTTCATGAACAATTAATTCAGCATCTCAAAACACTGTTAGCTCTTCAATCCTCATGTCTTTAGCAGCCCTCAAACCCAAAACAAGAGCCTCATATTCTGCCACATTGTTTGTAGTTTCAAATTCAAGCTTGTAGGACAAAGATATGATCTCTTGGGTAGGATAAATAAAGACTACCCCAACACCAACACCTTCCTTAGAAGAGGCCCCATCAAAAAACATCTCCCAAACATAGGTATTAAGAGGAGGATATTCACAAGAGGTGATGGACTGTTTTATGATTTAAATAGGTGGTTGAGGAGCATCAGTGAGATGTAATATATTGGATCCTAAATCAATATCAAGTGAAAAAATAGGTTGGTTGGTAGGATTTGCTTCATCACTGATGATGTCGGCTAATTGTGCCTCTCTATAAAGCCTTCTATGTTCTCCCCCAAACACATGAATGGTGGCATATGAAAGGTCCATCTACAAATTCCCCCCTACTCTTTTGATCCAAGATCTTGACATGAGCATCCCAAACTTAGGGGGAACATCAACCACCACAATATCCATGAGCACACTTTTCATTGGCAATTGGAACAGGGTAACAAACAGGTCTTTAATAACCCCAAGACACTTCACCTTCTTGGAATCAAATGAGTATAGGTCATGGTAGGTTTTTGTAATTTCCAACCCAATCTCATCCATGATAGTTTTAGGCATGAGGTTATGAGATGCCCCTAAGTCCATCAAGCAGTTGTGCAACACTTTATCATGAATGTTTAATGATGCGTAGAAAGGGGGGGAAGAGTCATCTCTATCCTCTACCAAAGTTCCTAGGATGACAACTGGTTTTTCATCTTGAAGCTTGACTGAATTTGTGGAATTAAAGGAAGGCTTGGGTTGCATCATTTTAGAAAGATATCTTTTGAATTCCTCATTCTTAATCAACTCCAAAAAAGGTACAAGGATTTCAATTTTTTGAATTTCACTCTCAAAGCTAAAAGAGGATGGAGATTTTAGAATCTCCTTAACTTCTGGGGTAGGGCTCTTAGCCAATGCCTGGGGGTTTTGTGCATATTTTTCTCTGTTGGTAGCTGCCACAACCTTAGAAAATTTTTATGTTTTAGTGGGCTGATCAGAAGTGTCAGTCTTCCCCTCTTTCTTTTTTGACCTTAGGTTGTATTTACTTGGATTGTCATTTGTTTTCCCCCCTTTACTCAATTCATTTAAATGACTATCCATGAGAGACTCTTCATATGGAGATTGGGTTAAATGAGGAGATGAAAAGGTGTCACCAAGACAATGGATTTCAGGATCAGTTTCTTCATCCTCTCCTTCTTCATCAACAACAAGGTTGTTTTGGAGAGGGGCTTGGAATTTTTGAGCATCCCTATCCCTATTTCTTTGATCTCTTTGGAGGACCCTAGAGGCAGTATTTGGTCTTCTGAAATTACCTCTATTATCAACATTTCGTGTGTTCCTATAGTTCTATTTTCCTTCAAGTTTCGGCTTCTCCATTTCAGTAGAAAGTGATTTTACCAATTTTGTAAGTTCATCAACTTGAGGGTGGACAATAGGGGATTCTGAGGTTGAAGCTTCAGCCCTACCTTTCCTTCTGTCTCTATCAGATTTTCCCCTAAGTTTGTCAGCTACCAATATGTTATATTCTACTTCCAAAGCTGCATATTGCATATGAGCTAGAGAGGTAGATCTTCTTTCTCTCAACAGGAGGAAAAACTTAGGGTCAAAAGCACTAGCATAGGTAATCTTGGCAAAGGTTTTTGTAGGCTTTATTTCAGTGGGAATCTTGTTGTACATTTTATTAAATCTTTTTGAGAAATCTGAAACAGATTCCCCCTCTTTCCTCTTAAGTGACCCAAATTATGTAATATAATAAAGGAAAGCCTTTTTATCCCCCCAATGCCTCAAGAAGGAATCATCCAAATATTCAATCCCAACAATAGATCCTGGAGTAAAACCCCTAAACCATTTTCTAGACTCGCCATCAAGGCTCTGTACAAATACCCTCATCCATACATCTTCATTCTCAATGTTAAGATTATCTACATAACTATAAAAAGTTGCAAGGTGTTCCTCTGCAGTTATGTCTTCCTCCCCTGTGAACTTGGGCATGTACTTAAGGTAGTCTCCAATTGGGAGAGCATTCATAGACAAAGGTAAAATAAGGGGGAAATACCTAGCATCCACTATGGCATCCATCCTATTTTTAGGAAGATTAGCACCTGCCATTGGGTTGTGAACTGTAAGAGAACAAGGGGGAGATGGAGTTTTGACAGATACAAATGTAGCTAGGATTTTTGGAGAAAGAGGAAGCTTGGAAGGAGAGGTTTCGGTTTCTAGAGGAAGAGTTTGAGTCTTGGAGGAATATGGTATAGGGTCCAAGGGAAAAGAGGTTTCCTCTTCTTTAGTCACAACAACTTTGATAGAAGGAGGAGTAGGAAGGCCCATAGTAGTAAAAGCTTCAAGACTCTCAAGTATGAACCAACTTACAACATCACGAGAAGCAAGGGTTTCAAAATTTTATTCTTTCAATTTGGGACTAAAAGAAGAGTATTCAACAGGAAAATTTTCAAAATCCAAACTTTTAGAAACTTCAACAGAAGGTAAAAGAGGAGAATTGGATATGGCTATTGGAAATTTAAAAGTAGAATCATGTAAATGACCAGAAGTACCTTGTAAAATAGCTGAAAAGCCTTTCCTTTCTTGATAATATTCTCTGGGTTAGCTTTAGGTGTTTCCAGAGGTAGATGTGGAGTAGACCTCGTGTGTCTGCCTTTGGGAGCCACAACTGAAATAGTGGAGTCGCCAGGTGCAAGTTGTAATCTTTAATGTACTAAATTCTAATGCACCTTCAGAGTCAATATTGCTTTGTCGTTCAATCCCAGGGAAGTGTCTTCAATTCGTTCCCCGAAAACGACGCCAAGAATGTTATCACTGAGAATCACCCTTAGATTGCAAGAGGATAAGCCCAGTACCCATCAAAAGGTTTGTGAATGTAAATTAATGATTAAATATCAAATGGACAAAACTCAGCATAAGAATGTTTTAACACGGAAATCTGGGCTAGCATGCATAAGAAAATGAGATTTTGATTAACTTTAGTCAATGGTTTAAGGATAAAGGTGAATAGAAGGAAGACTTAGTGAAGAAGGTGGATAGGTATGCTATAAGCATCAGGCCTTCAAGCAACTAGGAGAAGAAAAACTCAGTCATAAGAACTTCTTGAACTTAAAGTTTAAAACACTGAAAAACATTCATAGCAACATTATAATCAAACCTCCATTATAACACAACCAAAACATCTCATATGGATCATCCAATCATGAGAATTTCATAATAAGAGGAAACAAGATGATGAAAGGAAACCGACTTCTATTAATGAAAATGTCTCAAGTCTCATACATAACCAGAGAACAACTCTGTTTAGTCAAAATATTACAAAAAGGGAGCTCTGCTCAACCATCTGAACCTCTCATATAATTCATCTCATGTATTTATAATCAAAACAGTAGACAACAGTTAGGGGTGTGAGCTAGCCTTCCTATCCTAGGATTCTCCACAAAAGATACAAGTCTAACATATGTACCAACAGATCTAACAAACTTCTAAAATCAAGGATCCTGTTGGAAACCACCCTGACAAAAATGAATGATGTCTCTTGCTTCTTGGGTGCATATTCTCCAGTGCCATGTGTCCTCCAAGATCATACGTTGATCTCCAGCTACCACATGTTGATCTTTGGTTCCCTCCAAATCATCAAAGTCAAGAGGAAGAAATGAATTCAAAACCTCTGACTGTAATGGCCAATTCGTAGCGCCATTCCGTAGCACCCTTTGTAAAACTGCTCTGTAGATTTTGTAGCGCCTTTCTTCCTGTTTTATCTGTGATAGACCGGTCACGGTCTGTTAACATTTTGCTTCTCCTCATGAAATTCCTTTGATGATTTGACTTAACACCTAGTTTATGTTTCCACGTGCTGCTCTCGGATTGGACCCTATATAATCACGTGATTGCAGAAGTTGTTAAGGGCGGTTTGGATCCACACCGCTCCGACTCCTGCAATCCACCACCAAATGCCATGTACCTCTCTAGCTATACCATGGTTTCGATGGCAAGACCGCTCTAGGATTTTAACTTTCGAGCATGTTATGTCCCCACAACGAAGTGTGGTCATCGATCTTGTCGCAATATGTGATCTGGGAATGCCCTACTTTTGTTGCCACGAGCTGCTCAAGTTTATCCATCCGCCAACTCCAGAATCCTTTTAACCATGTTTAGAGATGGCGCCAATTTGGCATTCAGGAGCTTTAAATGCTGAGCACGAATAACTCCCAGAGGACGATCTCCCGGATTCGACGTGGTGGCCTGAAATGAATGCCATGCATCCTCGGTGGATGAGTGTCATGTGTTGAGTTGAAAAACACCCTTGGAGTGGTAGGGCCCAAAGCGACGTGGAAACCCGATGTCACTTCAGGGTTCGGGAGTTCAGGAGTTCGGGATGTAAAGCATGGAAATCTCCCGAAGCAACCTTCTCCCGGTCAACGTGGCAGTCTCTCGTCACTTTGGCACTTTGGGCTTCGAGAGTTCGATATGTAAAGCATGGAAATCTCCTGAAGTAACTTTCTCCCGTTTGACGTGGCAATCTCTCGTCACTTCAGGACTTTGGGGATTTTTTTTGGTCATTAATCCTTGCGCGACTTTGAAACTATGAATGCACGCGAGCCGTTAATCTGAACTATACATGGGATCTCCACCGTTGAAAATTGAACCTATCTGTTTGCTTGCATTTAAAGCCCGAAATGGATTGTTCTGAATGGTACATTTTGCTCATGCTTTTTCCTTGTGCATACAACATACTTGACTGGCCTGTTGTAAGCTCAATTAAAGGCAAACAAGATGACCAATAATTCGAACCAAATCATGATATGTGTTTATCCTTCAAGAAAGATAGAAAAACTTTGTGCAAAGAATCGGTTAAGCAAGACAATAAGAAAAAACAGGTCGTTGAACAAAAGGGAAACCAACTTTATCAGTCAGAAGAGGAAAAAATTATAGGAAGGTATGCGGAAAAGAGAGAGACAGGGCAGAGGTGTAGACTTAGGTCTTAACAACAAATACATATGACCCATGACAACTTCATGTGATAACATACTCAACAAAGCAATCCAAGTGTAATGAATAGAAACTAGCAATGATGAGGACCCTTTTATTAGCTTAAACAATAAGCCACTATGTGGACACATTTAATATAATAATATTAAAACAATGGTAAGAAAACCAGTGGCGGGCATATACCCACTTTAGTCTCTCCCTTAAAATTGTTACATTATTTTTCCCTTAATCCAGACTTGTGCATATCATTATGTATTTATTTAAGTTCCTTTCCATATCTTATAATAATGGAAATTAATTCCAAATTGTTCCACTCACCCAAGCAATTTTAAATTTCTATAGGATGAAAAGGCCATGGATTATTATTGGCCAATATTTATTACATAAAAATGCTTAGTCTTAGTTCCCCTTTAAGGACGAATTATAGAATATCATAGCATAATTAAATTCATATATATATATATATATATATATATATATAT
>SNQJ01S0082208.1:62597-78276 GCA_010110895.2 Picea sitchensis
TATGCACCTTCCGTATATGTGCACCTTCCGTATATGCACGCTTTTGTATATGCGCAACTTCCGTATATGTGCAGCTTCCGTATATGTGCAGCTTTCGTATATGCACGCTTCCGTATATGCGCAGCTTCCGTATATGCACGCTTTCGTATATGCGCAGCTTTCGTATATGCACTCTTCCGTATATGCACCTTCCGTATATGCGCACCTTCCGTATATGCACACGTCATCCATATATGCAGCATCCGTATATGCAGCAACTTCCGTATATGCACCAGCTTCCGTATATGCACGCTTCCGTATATGCACCCTTCCGTATATGCGCGCTTCCGTATATGCACCTTTCGTATATGCACGCTTCTGTATATGTGCAGCTTCCGTATATGCACCTTTCGTATATGTTCCCTTCCGTATATGCACGCTTCCGTATATGCGCAGCTTCCGTATATGTGCCCTTCCGTATATTCACCTTCCGTATATGCACGCTTTCGTATATGCGTAGCTTCTGTATATGCGCGCTTCTGTATATGCACAGCTTTCGTATATGCGCACTTCCGTATATGCGCACTTCCGTATATGTGCCATCAGTATATGTGCCCTTTCGTATATGCGCGCTTCTGTATATGCACGCTTCTGTATATGCACGCTTCTGTATATGCGCGCTTCTGTATATGCACACTTCTGTATATGCATCGTCTGTATATGCGTTGAGTAGATGCAGATATACCCCTTACCCGCAGAGCTAGCTCAGGATTTACCTTTCAGGACCTTCGCAGAGCGAAAAATAAGGTCCTTTCAGGACTTACGAATGCCCTATAACGAATTATACACCGAAAAACTTTTATTTATGGGCTAAAGTAGTGGTGGAATAGAAAGAGATATATGTCTTAGGGGTAACCTTACTAACTCATCTAACGACTACCTTAGTTCAAGCGATAAGGATAAGAATATGAAAGGAGAGGACACAGTAAGATAAATCTTTCAAGTCTCTATTTGGTAAGTATTGAAATAGACTCTGAATTGACGAAGGCTTTGTAAGGCACGCCACCCTATAAGCTCGTATTCGGTAACTAGAGATAGAATCAATAATATAGAGCGTGTATTCGGTAACCAGGGTGGGTGAACCCTCATAGATATCAGGTGCCCACATATATAGAGTCGAGAGAGATATGGAGTCCAAGGGGGAGGGGGGTTTTCCACAGGTCATAGTTCCAGAGGGCGTAGTTCCACAGGTCATAGTTCCACAGGTCACAATTCCACAAGTCATAGTTCCAGAGGGCGTATTTTCGTAGGTCATAGTTCCAGAGGCATAGTTCCAGAGGGCACAGTTCCAGGGGCGTAGTTCCACAGGTCATAGTTCCAGAGGGCGTAGTTCCACAGTTCATAGTTCCAAAGGGCATAGTAACACATGTCATAGTTCCATATGCGTACTTCCATAGGTCATAGTTCTAGAGGGCGTAGTTCCACTGGTCATAGTTCCATAGGGAGTAGTTCCAGAGGGCGTAGTTCCAGAGATCATAGTTCCAGAGGCGTGGTTCCAAAGGGCATAGTTCCACAGGTCATAGTTCCACAGGTCAAAATTCCACAGGTCATAGTTACAGAGGGCGTAGTTCCAAAGGGTGTAGTTCCAGAGTGCTTAGTTCCACAGGTCATACATAGGCGTAGTTCTAGAGGGCGTAGTTCCACAAGTCATAGTTCCAAAGGGCATAGTTTCACAGGTCATAGTTCCAAAGGGCGTAGTTCCACAGGTCATAGTTCTAAAGGGCGTATTTCCAGAGGGCGTAGTTCTAGAGGTCATAGTTCCAGAGGTGTAGTTCCAGAGGGCGTAGTTCTACAGTTCATAGTTCCAGAGGGCGTAGTTCCAGAGGGCGTAGTTCCATAGGTCATAGTTCCATAGGTCACAATTCCACAGGTCATAGTTCCAGAGGGCATAGTTCCACAGGTCATAGATCCAAAGGGCGTAGTTCCCTATGGAACTACTCCCTATAGAACTATGACCTCTGGAACTACGCCCTCTGGAACTACGCCTCTAGAACTATGACCTCTAGAACTATGACCTGTGGAACTACGCCCTCTGAAACTATGACCTCTGGAACTACACCCTTTGGAACTATGCCCTTTGGATCTATGACCTGTGGAACTACGCCCTCTAGAACTATGACCTGGAACTACGCCCTATAGAAGTATGACCTCTGGAACTACGCCCTCTGGAACTACACCTTTGTAACTATGACCTCTAGAACTATGACCTGTGGAACTATGCCCTCTGAAACTATGACCTATGGAACTACACCCTTTGGAACTACGCCCTTTGGATCTATGACCTGTGGAACTACGCCCTCTGGAACTATGACCTGTGGAATTGTGACCTGTGGATCTATGACCTATGGAACTATTCCCTCTGGAACTACGCCCTCTGGAACTATGACCTGTAGAACTACGCCCTCTGGAACTACGCCTCTGGAACTATGACTTGTAGAACTACGCCCTCTGGAAATATGCCCTTTGGAACTATGACCTGTGGAACTACGCCCTTTGGAACTATGACCTGTGGAACTATGCCCTTTGGAACTATCACTTGTGGAACTACGCCCTCTAGAACTACGCCTCTGTATGACCTGTGGAACTAAGCCCTCTGGAACTACACCCTTTGGAACTATGCCCTCTGTAACTCTGACGTGTGGAATTGTGACCTATGGAACTATGACCTGTGGAACTATGCCCTTTGGAACTACGCCTCTGGAACTATGATCTCTAGAACTACGCCCTCTGGAACTACTCCCTATGGAACTATGACCAGTGGAACTACGCCCTCTGGAACTACGCCCTTTGGAACTATGACCTGTGTTACTACGCCCTTTGGAACTATGACCTGTGGAACTATGCCCTCTGGAACTATGACCTGTGGAACTACGCCCCTGGAACTGTGCCCTCTAGAACTATGCCTCTGGAGCTATGACCTATGAAACTACACCCTATGGAACTATGACTTGTGGAATTCTGACCTGTGGAACTATGACCTGTGGAACTACGCCCTCTGGAACTATGACCTCTGGAACTACGCCCTCTGGAAATACGAATTCTGGAACTGTGACCTGTGGAACTATACCTCTGGAACTATGACCTCTGGAACTATGACCTCTGGAACTACGCCCTCTGGAACTATGACCTATGGAACTACACCCTATGGAACTATGACCTCTCGAACTACGCCCTCTGGAACTACACCCTTTGGAACTATGACCTATGGAACTACACCCTATAGAACTATGACCTATGGAACTATGCCCTCTGGAGCTACGCCTTTGGAACTATGCCCTCTAGAACTACGCCCTTTGGAACTATGACCTGTGGAACTATGCCCTCTGGAACTATGACCTGTGGAACTATGACCTGTGGAACTACGCCCTCTTGAACAACACCCCTAGAACTATGCCCTCTAGTACTACGCCTCTGGAATGACGCCCTCTAGAACTATCACTTGTGGAATTGTGACCTATGGAACTATGACCTGTGGAACTACGCCCTCTAGAACTATCACCTCTGGAAATACGCCCTCTAGTACTACACCCTTTGGAACTATAACCTGTAGAACTACGCCTCTAGAACTATGCCCTCTGGAACTACGGCCTTTGGAACTATGACCTGTGGAACTACGCCCTCTGGAACTACGCCTCTGGAACTATGACCTATGGAACTACACCCTATAGAACTATGTCCTATGGAACTATGCCCTCTAGAATTATGACCTCTGGAACTACGCCCTTTGGAACTACGCCCTTTGGAACTATGACCTATGGAACTACGCCCTTTGGAGCTATGCCTCTTAAACTACGCCTCTGGAACTATGACCTCTGGAACTACGCCCTCTGGAACTATGCCCTATGGAACTATGACCTGTGGAACTACACCCTCTAGAACTACAACCTTTGGAACTATGACCTGTGGAACTACGTCCTCTAGAAATATGACCTCTGGAACTACGCCTCTAGAACTATGCCCTTTGGAACTATGCCCTCTGGAACTACACCCTCTAGAACTATGACCTCTTGAACTATGCCCTTTGCAACTACGCTCCTGGAACTATGCCCTCTGGAACTACACCTCTAGAACTATGACCTCTGGAACTACGCCCTCTGGAACTATGACTTGTGGAATTGTGACCTGTGGAACTATGACCTGTGGAACTACGCCCTCTAGAACTATGACATGTGGAACTACGCCCTTTGGAACTCACGTCTCGTAAAGTGCTAACAACGGTTTGGGAGACGTCGTTTGGTGCAGTCAAATTGTCATAAGATGTTAGTGTAGTATGGGGATGTAGATCCATGGGATGTGGCTATGGTATGGTAGGGATGTAGTGAAGTATGCGTATGGTATGGTAGGGATGTATCATGTAGGCAAAGGCTATCCAACATGCAGTAGCCCAATGATTGGGAAGTTGCTGCATGGCGGAAGACTTCGGGTGTAATCACTCCGGGAGAGAGCAAGTGTTGAAAGGTCGAACCTCCCGAAGCCCGAAGAGTCGGAGTGATTTGCATCTGTCGATATGGGGGAGACACGTGTCAATAGATCATCAACTTCGAGTGAAATCACTCCATGAGAAAAGGGGATATGTTGAACAAGAACTCTCAAAGGCCGGAGAGCCGGAGTTCACCTGATTCCTCCGTCAGCTAAGGACAGGTGTCCGCAAATTCTTCCATTTCAGGAGATAGACACTTCGGAAGAAAGTGGGGTCACACAAGTAAGGACTCTTGAACGCCGAAGTCCCAAATTAGATCAAATTCATCGATCGGGAAAGACGAGTGGCGCTCGATCCATAACTTCGGGTATGGAGTTATTCGGAGGAGAAAGGCATTGGAGTATTCGAAACTCCTGAAGCCCGAATAGTCGAAATGATTTGTAGTCGTCAATTCGTGGGATACACGCGTCGATAGATATCTAACTTCAGGTGAAAACATTTCAAGAGAAAGTGAGTGTGGAGAGGTAGGAATTCTCAAACGTCGAAGTCCCGAAATGAAATTAAGTCGTCGATTTACAATGGACACGTGGTGCTTGATCTAGAAATCCGGGTAAGGAGTACTTCGGGAGGAAAGGTTGTGTGAGCATCCGAGACTCCCAAATGCCGAAGTCCCGAAGTGAATAAGGACCGTCGAAATCCCCAAGGACACACGACTTCGGATGGTGTACTTCAGAGGATTAGTCTACCGGAGGTTTTGCGAGGAGGTGCTTCGAATACTGCCAAAGCCCGGAGGCCCGAGGTCATTGAGGGTCGTTGATCTTGAGGGACAGTACATATCGTTTATCCCTTCATGCCAGTTCGAAACTCCGCCACTTCGGAGTTCGGAGGAATTGGCGTGTGATGAATCAAAAACTCCTGAAGCCCGAACTTCTGAAGCGTCAGAATAGGCGCCTGTAGCCTTGGCTTTCGGTCATAGCCCATGGTCATATGCGATGGATGTCGAAGAAAAAGGGCTAGGCCCTGATTTCCAAATTAGAAACCATGTATGGAGGATTCGATTATTTAAGGAGAACAAAATTTGTATGCCCCATCGTGGGTGTGTTACAGGGGTAAAATATTCTCATTACCCATTTACACATATCAAATGAAATTAATTAAAACTCCGACATGAGAAAACCAGTGCAAAGCAATAAATAATGGATTATGCTATTTCCAAATACAAAACAATAAATAATGGATTATGTTATCACCATGAGATTTGAACGGGTATGGTATCTCTGTCCATATCTGAATGGGTATGGTATCTCTATCGCAAGGGCCATTGGGAGGATGCATTAATGAACATATTTTTGACATAAGTTAAAGTTATATGGCATTGAATCTTAGTTTAGTTTTAATTTGATGTAAACTATTAAAGATATTTGTTTTCATAAATCCCATCTATACATTGTATATTTGTAATTAAAAGATTGTTTAATGTAGAACTTTCCAAATATGTATAGGCCTATATGAACAAATCTCATATGAAATTGAGGCAAAGGAAACAAGCAAAATGAATATTGTGTATTTTTTATATGGAGAGAGGGAGACTTCCATTTAAATTGAGTGAAAGGAAACCAGTAAAATGAATGTTGTGTATTTTTATACCCAGATAGGAACAGACTTTGATTGTGGGACTGGGAAATCATATTAGCCCAGTCAATCTATCTCACATTTGATCTATGAATTTAAGTCCAAATTTATGTCAATTTAACTTTCATTTTGCATTTTACTAAGTAATGAATTTGAATTATATTTACTAGTCCATTTATAATTTGGGTTAAAAATGGATTCAATTTTGTTTTTTCAAAGTAAATTTTGATCCACTTTTTTAATAAAAATAACTCAAAAATAATTTGAAATTGTAATTTTTATTTTTATTATATAAATAGATTCAATATCCTCAAAATCCTTGTTATTGCATCTCCATTATGAAATCTATTCCAATCATTTTGGCCATTTTTTTTTGAGGAAAATGCCTAAACATAAATTAAAAACAAAACACATTTAGATGATTAAGCTCAAAATCCCTATTGCATCTCTCCATTATGCAATCTATTCCAACAACTTTAAAGGAAAGAGTATGAGCATTCTAAACATAAATTATTTAAAAAAAAACAAGTATAGAAATGGTTTATAAATTTGTACAAAATCATTATTTTTTGTTTTTTAAAATTTATTTTTGAATGTAGAAATGGATTTTGCATAATGAAAAAGTCCTGGTGTACTCCATTTATACAGAAATAATCACTCAAATATGAAAATCTAACAATTTCCACATAATTTCGAGTAAATATTTCACACCTAATTTCTAGTAAATGTCCCCGCAAAATATTTGTCTCTAGGTTTTTAGACTGTTGCATAAATCTCAGACTTAGTGCTTGAGAATATTCTTTTAATACTTTCATAATCAGAATCAGAAGATAACAATCCACACCATTAGTTGTCCAAAGACAAACGCTGCGAGAAACATTATGGTTACTATGGACCACTGTTACAACAGTATGCAGAATAATATGAAAGATCATATAGGCATTTGCACTATTGATATCCAACAAGCATACATAAACAGAACGATCTAGGAAACTCAAAAATGTGAGCTGTTTGAAATGATTTAGAATTTTATTTCACCTTCTAGCCCCTTTGGCACTATCGATCCCTATATACAACTTTTCAGTATTCTTCATTTTCTCTGCTAACTCGTCCTTATTTGCATTCTCATTCTCAATAAGCCATTTACTCACGTCCTCGAGACTGGCTTCAATATCTTCAACGTCTCTCTTCTCCATCTTTCCCCTTAGTTTTTCCTTCTTCAATCTCTTATTCATGTCGTACACAAATTCATCCAATGCATTCCTCATTTCCACGGCTTCTTTCCACCATTGATCTTCGCTTTTGAGTTTTTCTGCCTCCGCAATCTTTGGGCGAAGATGAGACAAAATGCGTCACAGAGGTCCCATAATCGATAATGACTCCGTTGTTGCCATCCAACGCGCTTAATGTTTGCAAAATCAAACAAATGCGTCACAGAGGTCCCATCCGTCGGCATCTGCATGGTGTCTACGGCCATGGCGCTTGGAGCCTAGAGATTTAGTATTTCTTCTCAAATGTAGCGTGCCCATTCTAAAATCGAAGCTCAAATTAAGCGCGTCAATCTAAATTTGAAATTCAAATTTCGAATTTCAATTAATCGGCGGGATGTGGGAGTGATTAAAGAACAACAGCGTTGGATGGGAAAACGAGTGGATGGGACAATGAAATCGCCGAATTTATTACTCGGTAGTCAGAATCGTCGGATTTGAAACTCGGGAAGTAACTGTTTAGAACTATGCCAGATTTACCATGTTATCATGAGTAATGGGCATGGAATGTGCACTAACAACTATCATGGGATGGGCATGCTATACTTCAATTAATACACCATGCAACAGCCTCCCAATGATTGGGTTGCTGCATGGCGGATAGCCTTCGCCTTTTCGCTGCACATAGAAGTGAATTCACTGGGAAATCAAACAAAAATGTATGCTAAGAAATAAACAATATACGCTGAGCAATGAAGGGAGTTCTCATTGTACATAGAAGTGAACTCATCGGGTAGTTAAAAATGAAAAATTTAGACTGAGTAATAAACAATAAATGCAGAGCAATGAAGGGTGTTCTCACTGTACATAGAAGTGAACTCGCCAGTCAGTTAAAAACGAAAATTTATGCTGAGTAATAAACAATAAATGCAGAGCAATGAAGGGTGTTCTCGTTGTACATAGAAGTGAGCTCATCGAGAAATTAAAGACAAAAATTTATGCTGAGAAATAAATGTTTTAAACAACTGGAAGTAACACTCCCAAATCACCGGTTGGAAGCACGAAATTGCAGAGAAGAAACACAAATAATCGCAGAGGCTGAGGAGGGAATAAATGCCCAGGGAGAGAATACCCTTGCTGGACAGAAAATCCTGTACACAAAACATTGAAGTGATCCCCGTAATAAAACGCAATGAGAAATTGAAAAGATGGGAGAAATATGAGAATAAAATGCATCATTGAACTCAGAGCATGTGGGTTCACCAGGGAGAAAATGAATTGGTGAAAAAGCGAAATGGTAAATACAACATCAAAATCAATGTATATAAACATTAAAAACCTTCCCATAAAACAAGCACAAACTACAATGGTTGGCTACGCAAACCCTTCAGAATTACAACACGGTCTAATCAACAAAATCTAAATTGAATTTAAAATCGTTTATGACGATCGAGAAAATTTGGATTTTAATGCCATTCCATAATAAAAATTTCTTCAAGAATTATACGCATACATATATAAAGGCAGAAATCTATGATCCCAGGAGATGAACGGAATAAATTCCATACAGTTTAAGATTTATCAAAATAAAGAATTGACTAATCAAATACCGTAAATAAGGATGTCAATGCCGAGCTAGGTTTTTGCGAGCGTCCTCCGACTGAAACTTGCGCTTCTCCTCGCCTCCACCTACTAATCGTTGAGATCTCACCGGTACCACCCAACCAACGCTAGGGGTATTCTTCTTCCCCCTTATCCCCCTGAGCCTCAAAGGGACCACGCACAAAAAAACAAAGAAAAATATAACTCCCTCACCTCGCAAGGTCAAGCTACCACTCTCTTCTTCGAGTTGGGTATCCCAACTCCCACAAGAAAAAACAGTCAAAGAAATTCCAGCAGCATAACCTTATGCATACCAGTTGTGATTCATTCCTCTTCTCAGCCATTACTTTTATATAGTTCTTCTTAGTGACCACTTGTCATTTGCATGTTTAATTCGTTTTATTAAAATTTAATTAAGAAATATTCTCCCCCGTACACTTGTCACCCGATCCCTTAGTTTCACCAAAAATTCATTTATTTTATGTCAATTTCCCTCACTCATCCTAAAAGTGCTCCTAAAAACACTCCTTCTTGTGTCTTTATTCCCTCTATTTCCTTTTATTGGCTGACACATTTCTAAAACTTAGTTGTGTTTTAATTACGAAAGTTCTTTAGTTAGACTATACTAGATTCCTTTCTATGTTTCCACATTCTTTTTTACATTCATTTCCCTTATTGTCTAAGTTCCAATTTAGCATGTCTTGCACATAATGAGTAATTAAATCCTTAGATAAAATATTTCTCTTTTAAATTCTTAACTTGTTTTTTCTTCATCCCCCTTTTATTAATTGCTTATTTAGTTTTTAGTTTTCTTACCCTAATTAGACCTAGGCTTAATTTTCAACTAGGCTTAGAATTTTTAAGGGAATTTTATAATTAATAAAATTTACTCATTTAACATTTATTTTATGTCTGATCATGTCAAAACAAAATAGTGTTTTCTAGGCACCTAGGTTCATTGAATCACCTTTATTAAAATCATGACGTTCCCTTCAAGAAGCATTACGTGCTCCAAGGGTGCCACTCGCCTTTATTCATGTTTTATTTATGCGACGTACCCTTCAAGACGCACTACGTGCTCCAAGGGTGCCACTCGTCTTTGACTCATTTTGGTAGATGTCCAACCCTTGGAGTCAATACTCCATTAGGCAACCCTTTGAGAGACTAAGGGCCTCTAAGGAATAAGGACACTACCTTATTATGCCCATCAATTCGAATTTTTTTATGTTCTCTGTGTATTCTTCTAAATGCATTTGTCATAGATTTGTCAACCTTTGTCATGTACGAGGTACAATATGATGTTGCAACATATGCATTGAGGACATATTGCACATTTGTATTTGCATTCCACATAATTGGCATGTCCTTGGAGAAACCGTTGTTCCAAATATGTGAAGGTTTTCGTTTTAGGAAAATTGTTGGTTGCTTAAGTGTAGATTGTATCACTTGGATGTACTCATCTTATGTTAGATTTAGTTCCACCTAGAAGTTTTCGAAGGTCATTAAGTCATCGAAGTCTCCTTGTTCTAGAAATGTGAACAATGATTTTGATTTCTCAATGAGAACATTGTCCTCTAAAGTAATTGGTTCTATGTTTCTTATCGTTCTCATCAACGACATAGGGAAGTTGTATCTGCAATGTGAATTCTTTCATCTTTTACAGCTTCTTGTATGGTAATGTCTATGAACTTTGGCAAGTTCTAGATCCAAATGATCTATGTTGCATGTCATGTATTTGTTCAAAAACTGCTCGATTTGTGAGTTGTTGGCATTTCCATAGATCGATTATTCCTTTATCCATAATAGTGTGTGGTAATGTTCACTCCCTCCATTTTGGAACTTAGTTACAAAATAGTAGTCTGATATTGTTCCGAAGAACGTTTCGTCATGACATATAAATTGCCTCAAAGCATTTGCTCTATGCCTGTAGTAATGAGTACATGTCACTGGGTCTTTTCTTATGAGGTAGCCAATGTCATCATTTTCCAATGTCTCAGTTTGTTTTTTCCTATTCCTATTCCTACATAATGCAGACATTGTAGTCACCAACGGATCCCAACGATGCTCTGCACTTGTAAATGTGATGAAAAAAGTTGGAGGTCCCAACTGTCAGATCATTTAAAATATAGTTTTCTTGTTTTGTTGCAAGTAGTCAGGAGAGATGCGAATGTTTTTGAAATCTATGTATCCAATATCAGATTTCAATATTTTCTCTAGGTTTGCTTTGTACTTGAAATCTTTGGCCAATAACTTTCTTCCTCGTAGCTAGCCTTTTCTTATTCGCACCCATATGTAAGAGAGCACTTTCTCAATTATTATGCGCATTGTTTTGAAAAACATTTTTTTTGTGTGACAGGAGAAGTCACCGTTTGAATGTAGAAATTCTCATTGTACTATTTTTTGGTAGCTGAATCATTTTGTGATGTCATTGCCACACAAGTCTCCATAGAACATTGTTGGGAAGTTCATTTTCTCTGCAAATTTGTCCTTGAAAATCCCAAGTGGATGTTTCCCTTCAGCATGTGTTATTTCAACGATCTTGTCTTGCAAGTCATGAATGCGTCGTGAGTCAGTGAATCCATGTATCAATGTTTCAATAGGTATTTCATTCCCCGATTCATCGCTTGTATCAAATTCACTAGTACTGCCAAAATTTTGTGCAAAGTTGTCATTTCCTTGTTCAAGAACATGGTTCTGGTCCTCATTTATACAAATGTTTTCTGCCTTGTACAGGTTCTTGGAACATAATTCTTTTAATGCTTTCATGACAATGTGTACATGCACTCTACTTGTTTGGTATGCATTCTTGTATTGCAAACGTCTTTTGAGTGCTACAACAATCGTCATGGTTTCATTCATGAATTGTGGCAACGCTTTTTGCACAACATCTAGTTGGAATTACACATTAATAATCGATCTTGTTAAGCCCATTTGGGATCGTTTATAGCTCCAAGGTATGATCTGTGCAAATGCAATTCACAGAGACACAAGTCTCTCTTCAAGTTTTGTAAGTGTACTTACATCTGGTAGTGGTGTGTTACATCTTATTTGGTCACGTGTTGCAAATTGTGGCAATTTTCCATTTTCAAGTGATCTTTTGCATGGAAGACAAATTTTGCTAGTGGAAAATGTTCTATCATTTAGTGTCAAGTTGACACATTCTTTTTGCAAGTTAGGGCTGAAATACTTAATGTTATTTGTGAAATTAAATTCCTTGCAAATCGCACATGCAATGCAAGGAGTGTCTTCAATTTGTTTCATATAGGTTTTCTTTGCATCTCTCTTTCCTAGACGGGGATGTATGGCAATTGTTCGTTGGTTTTCAATGCTAGCATTGTGTAGTGTTTGATTTAATTTATGATATGTTATTTTCCCCCCTCGGTCAGTATCATGACCATTGTGGGATATGTAGTTGCACATGTTTCTCTCATGTATCTATTTTTTCAACATGTGGTAGGTTAGCTTATGGTTGTCACTCGAAACTAGTTTCACTTGTTGACAAGCCATGTTGAAGTTGGAATCGACATTTGTTAGGATCATTGCTTCCTCACCATGTCGATGATGCAAATGGTTATGGTCTTTGTCATTAGACATGCGATGTTTGTGTTTAGTAGGAAATGTGTAAATGCACTTGTTTTGTGCATGCAACCCCTTTTTTAGGTTGTGATATGTGAGTTTGCATTTCTTGCTCGGGCTCCCTATCACCTCATGATGATCGGTCGTACATTTCAGAGGTTTAGAAGGAAGTGCACTAATGTATTCATGTCTTTCACGTATGACCTGTTTCAAGTTGTGATAAGTTAGTCTACACTTTTTGCTTAAGCTCTCTATGACCTGATGCCAATTGGGATGAGTTTCATCGTGATTAGATAATATGCAATGCTTATGTAGACTCAATGTGGTTTGGTTAGCATGGGCAATGAATCTTGAACTTGAAGTATTTCTTCTCAAAGGTTGATAGTGGATGTGTGGCGTATTTTCTTTCAATGATATGATGTCAATTATTTTATCGTAGTTTGAATCAATAGAGTAGAAATGGACAGTACCATCTAAAAGGGTTGACGAGACTTGGATATTTACTCTGAATATGATAGATATCCATTGTAAACAAAATGGCCCACCCTATGTATTTCCTTTCTCATATGGAATTGCCATGTTTACAATATATTTTTTCCAACTTCCAAGTGTCGACATACTTTCTATGAGATATGTTGGAAGGTGTTGATGCAAGTAGTCAAATGGTTGTTGATTGCCACTTATAATTGCATTGTAGAAGGATTGCACAGTGTAAAGGTGCAGTAAGTGCACATCAAACTCCATTGCTATCAAATAGAAAATTGCATTGAACAGACTATCTCCACAATTAGATGTACTAGTTGTTGCTATGTCTAATCGACGAGAGTGCATATGATGCATAATTTGTTTCCAATGGGATTGAAGGTCTTTGCAGGTGAGGGAAAAGTAAATATTAGATCCTCCAAGACTACATATGGATAATTTTTTATAGAGTAGTGGTTCATAATGACCACTTAGAGGATTGGCATCATGGAACAAGATGCAATATGGATCTCTAGATGTGGTTTTGTTGAATATTAGATATCTTGTTTTGCTTGTTAATGACCAAATTTCAGTTGATATATTTAGCCACTTGGCTAGCCATCGTATACAAAATGTATCTCCCCAAAGTACTCTCTCATGTGGAGGTAGGTTTGTAGATGCAGACAATCAAATCTTGGAAATATATGTACTAACATCATGAATTCCATGCAATTGGTAAATAAAATCATATGTCGATTCGTATTGATACGACTCTAATGCCTCAACATTATCACTGTCTAAACAGGCCAAGAAATGATCTATCAATCCACTGCGCATCTTGGTCAAGGAATAACAGAAGTGTAATAGAACTTGAAATGCATCGAAGAGGCAATCTCCTGCAGTATACGAAAATGCATATAATCTGAAAAGGTCAATGTGACGCAATACTTGGTCGATGTTGTCATGTAAAGTGGAGTGTGCATCTATTTGATAGCACTCACATCTATTACTTGCTCCATCTTTTAACTTGTGATTTTCAAGATGTTTCTTAGTTATGTTTAGATAATATGCAAGTAGAAAAAAAGATAAGTATAAGTTCGGGAGTGCATACCAAGTCTATTGTGTATCCTTCAACCTTGTTGGTGTCAAGTTCAGTGCTCCGTGGTTGTTGTAGCATATGACAAAAAAACAAAGCTATAGTTAGTGCTCAACTATATAGAAGAGATAATGCAAATCAAACAATAGTATAAACCCTTAGCTTGTTCAGTATAAATATCGAATTAAGTAAAAATTCCTAAGTTTCCAGTATAAATTCATAATGCAGAATATTCATAGATATTGTATTTCCATTATTTGCATGGTTTACACGATGTCAATTCGTTTACATGACAAAAGTGACAATCCATTTAAAATGTACAACCAACGCCAACAACTGATATTCAAATGAGAAAATATTAGTGCTAAGGATGACATTTCATTAAATATTATGTTTTGATCAATCATAATTGATTGGTTGGTAACTAAGCTAGTAGATGTAGATGAAGGAAAAATAGGGGAAAGGGAAGAAGAGAACATCACTATATATACATCATCATTACAGGAAAGAAACTAAACCATTGTATCTGCATCAAATTTAAAACAATATCAATTCAGAGTTGATCAAGTTTGAATTGGCTAACTATGCAAGATTAAAGAGCATTTGCTAAGAAATTAAAAACAAGTGCACGGAAAGAAGATTATCAATCCAGAGTTGACCATGTTTGAATTGGTTAACTATGCAGGAGTAAACAACATTTTCCACCGCAGAACATGGATAAATAATTTAATAATGAAGAATCTACTATGTATCTAATTCAGACTCAATTGTCACTTAAGTATACCCATAACTATTATATTCATACATAAAACCTTTTTTCGGGTGTTATTTCTTACATAAGTTGCTCAACTTGCAATCCTTGCTTATATAGCTACTGATGCTTCTTTAGCTATTGGTTATAGCTCTGCCTATATAGGGTATACTTATGGATTTGGGTAAGGTGGTAGTGGGCATAATAACTATATGTAAAATATAAAGAACTCGAAAGATTAAAATTAGGAATATACACAAACGAATGAAAATGGATTTCAAATTAACCAATACCAAAAATTTTGGTTGGTAATTTTGTTTAAAATTATTTAGGGTGTTAGTTAATTCCCACTAGCACATTCGGTCAAGGTGTGGGTATCGATTGTTAAGTGACCCAAGTTCAATACCCTTACGGTGTGTTTAGTTGGGAGGAGGTCGTGGACTACAAGGATCAAGAAAAGCTTCCTCTATTACTTTGTTAAACGTTGTTACATACAGTCAACATCTTAAAATGAAGTAGGGCATCTTGAGGGAGTGCAAAGATAAAATATGGCATGCTTGGAGAAGGGGTGGGACTATTTGTCATCCTCAAGTGGTCTGTAATGGTAAATTATTGAACATAATCCCTATTTAAAAACAACACTTGTAGCAAGAGAATATTGTCTACCAGATAGTGGAAAAATTAAGTATGTCGTGGAGTTGCTACTAGGCATGTGTAATTTTAGGATTATCCCTATTTGCTTTAACATTTAAGACAAAATAAAGGGAAATACTATTTTGCTCGACTCCCTTTTGTTGAAAACATGTGGATTGAGTATTTAAGACATATAATTGTACACCTTATTTTCATTGTGCACCTTATAAGTGTTATGGTTGTTGATATTATGGTAGCTT
>SNQJ01S0082209.1:12499-35238 GCA_010110895.2 Picea sitchensis
CTCTGTGTCCATCCATTCACAATACTTTAGGTCATCTCTTATCACTTTGTCATATGTATATGGGAATGGAAGAAAGGTGTCTCATTATGGAATTTGCATTAGGTGATTCACTCCCTTCTTAACTCCCAAAGAAGATGAATTGGTTGTATCCTCCATGCTTCATTTATCATTCTAGAATCCTCCTTGAGTAAAGGTATTTCCCTTCATGAGATACCTATAAGGACATAGCCTTTGATTTCATTGGGCTTTGGGTGACATGAAAAGTTGCACTTTCTATGCAACAATGTTGGGAATGTGCATGAGGTTAAGAGGAGTATTGAAGGATACTCAATATAAATAAGTGCCAAGCAATTTAAGTTGAAAAACCACTAATAAACACATTTGAGTAGAGATAAGTGTGGAGTGATAAGGTTGATTCCAAGTTCAAAATAATTTCTATAAAAATAGTGATACCTTTATCATTTTTAGAAGAAAAATTAATAAAATAAAAATGGGTATTTATGTTGTCAAAAGCCTTCTTTCTTACCTAGTTAATTGTGTGGATCTTCCCCCATCGAAGATTCCCTCTTCTAATGTTGTTAATCATTATTGAGTATTAATACATTAATGATACTTAGAATAAATCATAGTTACTATTCTCAAAGACATGAATACCAATTGAAATTATGATATGTGAACTCACACTTACTATTCTCAAAAACATGAACACCGATCAAAATTATGATATGTGAACTCACAGTTACTATTCTCAAAGACATGTTACTATTCTCAAAGACATGGACACCAATTCAATTTAGTGATCTTCTTAAAATTATGATATGTTTCACTTTAGCAATATTAAAATTATGATATGTGAACTCACATTTACTATTCTCAAAAACATGGACACCGATCAAAATTATGATATGTGAACTCACAGTTACTATTCTCAAAGACATGTTACTATTCTCAAAGACATGGACACCAATTCAATTTAGTGATCTTCTTAAAATTATGATATGTTTCACTTTTTTTTGGTTTTATGTGAAGACAATTTATTAAACTTTATTCCTACACGCTCCAAGCATGAAAACTCAACTTACTTTGAATATGTATGTATATGAGAAGTTTATGTTATCTAAGTCAAGAATTTTATATTCTCAACATGTTAAAGGAATGTACTAGATAATTTTATGGGTTAAGTTGTAACCTAATTTATTATATATACAAATATACAGTATTGTTAAAAGAAAATAAAATAATTACTAAGATTACATAGATATATGAGGTTGAGGTGATAGGTGATCATAATTAATTTTAATAAAAATCAAATAATATACTAAGATTACATAAATATATGAGGTTGAGGTGATAGGTGATCATAATTAATTTTAATAAAAATCAAATAATATACTATCATAATTTTAATAAAAATCAAATAATATACTATCGTGTGATTTAGGAATTGCTTCTAACAATAAAGTGAAGGCTCTCAATATTATCAAAGGCGTCATGTTAGAAATTCAAGAGATAATAATCATAGAGGATTTATTCATCATCATAACATTCATAACATTCCTTCTTTAAGGAATTGAAAATCTCTCAAATGTCCAAGACTAATTAGAAATGTCTAAAGGGTCCTCTACCTCACTTAGAAGCTTCATATCATCTCTTATTTCTAAGTCCTTTGAGAGATTAACTCATAGGTGAATAGGATGGAAAGAAAGGAGGCTTCCCTAAGCGAAGGGAGGTGTGTTGTAATAGGTGCAAGGGAGAAAAGAAAAACCCATCACTCACACCCATGATTATGGTTCATACCACTATGGTTCCACATCCTCCAAAAAGGTATTGAATTTGGCATCGGAAAGGGGGCATGATTCTTCCTCCACATGTCATGTCTTATGCATGTGGTAGATAATGAGGATTACAAAGTTTCATCTAGCATCCCTTGCAATTTAAATCAAAACCTTAATATGAATATATTATTCAATTGATCCTCTTATGAGTGAACTTTGTCATATAGTAATGGAGTTAACTTTTCTCTTTTCCATCTTAGAAATTGGTGAAGGCACTTGAGTTAAAGGGTGACATAGGAAAATGGAAGTGCATTCCTACTTATATCTAGTTAAATACTGAATCGCTAGGACAATGAGTAGTATCTAGAAATTGTGGTTTTATCCCCCCTTAGACATCTATATGGTGTCTTTGGAGTTCAAGTGGGAACAACATAAAAGCATGAAAGGGGAACAATCTCCCATGGCTATCATTGTTCATGTATTCTCAAGGATGAGAGGTTTAGGGTATGACCTCTGCTACTGTGAAAGGGAACTTGAGTAAGTCAAAGTAATGATCAAAAGTTTGGCACTATAATGGGAGATGTGGAAGAAGGCCAATGAATAACAAATATTGGCGAATAATTTAACAAGGGAAAAGCGTGCTCTATAGATAGACAAGAACCTCCTCACTATTCGATATTGGGAGAAGAAGTACGAAGAGACCATGGTCATTCTATGAGATAAAAAACTTGAACACGTAATCATTCTAGATTATCTCTTTGACCACATGGCACATATTTTGGTGCGCCTTAATCTCCCTAGTACCTCGCTTAGGTGAAGATTTTGAAACTTCCATTAAACTTGCCCCCTCTAAACAAATGTATTAACCCCTCTATGGGTAAAATTACTCAATATGTTAGAATTCACATTTGCAAGTTCTTAAATAAGATAATATTATCACATTACCTTCATATACTAGAAAATGCTTTAATATAACTCTTAAAAGAAAATATTTTTTTCTAAATAATATAAATATTAAATAAAAATAACAATATTTTTCAAATATATAACACAATTATCATTTTTTAATTACAAAATTATAGATCATTCATCATAATTCATTTTAACCTACCCCATTTAAATAGCATGGTAAAAAGTTAAGTATCATGCAAATTCCACCCATGAAACAAATTTATATAACAAAATTACCAACACTATTAATGAGAAATCGACTTCTATAATATTTTTTATTTTATTTGTATTACATATACTAACGTGCATGTCCCTCTCCATATCTAATGGTATCTAAGTCTCGTGAGAGCTCTACTTAGAAATCAATAGGATGGCAAACAAGGTGGCTTCAACGTGCATGTCCCTTTCCAAATCTAATGATAATAGCCAATATTATAAACCATAATTTATATATTTAATATAATTAATGTCTAGTGAATCCTATATATGACACAGTTATGTAGACCTATATCATTGGAACAAGTACTTTATAATTTTTAGATATGATTTTATTTGATTTGATAATTATTATAAATAATTAACTCAATTATATATAGTAGAGTTAACGTATAACATATTATAAGAATATGTGGGTCCAATGGTTAAGAATATGTGTTTCCTTTTATGAGGTTACAAGTTCAAATCTAGATGTAGGGTATGTATACCTTTGTAGACTTTACCAATTTGGTGTCTGGCCTGGTCGTGACCTTAAAAATAGATTATTATTATTATTATTATGAATACGTATTCTCACGTTACAATGTAGAGTATATTTGACCATCAAGTCAAGTTTTGTTGGGATAATGTCATTTGAAGTTTAAATTACAATATTATTATTATTATTATATAATTTTAAGGTTATAGTTAAGTTAGATATTAAATTGGTGTATAAGACCTCCTTGTTTGTGTGATAAGGGACTTTCTTCATGTAGTGATTTAACTGATAAAGTCTACGAAGGTGTGCATGCTCTAACCCCCTCTGGATTTGAACATGTGATCTCTTAGGAGGAAACACATATTCTTAACAATTAGGCAAGGCATTATCAATGGTTCATGGATTTTGTGTAGGAATTTAGTCACCCTCTTATAAGATTTAGAGTATGTAATTAACATTGAAATAACATTTCATCTATAGACATTCTAGTAAGAGTGTGAACTATGGTATTTATTGAGTATGTATATGATCTGAAAATCCTTAGATGTTAAATTTTTCTTAAGTACACATAAAAATTCAACTTGATTCGAAAATATATGATCACTTTGATTACTTGCAAATAATATGAATTCACTTACTTATCCACAACTCAAGTAAACTGATGAATAACTTGCAACAAAATTGAGTAAAATAGAAACAACAATAATAAAGCACATAACACAAGTTTGTTAACGGAGTCCACCCATCTTGGGCTACGTCTTTGGGTTTGCTTCCAATTGAGACTGCTTTATTAATGCTCAAATGATTTTGTTTTTACAATGACATTTTAACATATTGTTCAAACTCAGAAACAGAGTGAACCATTGAATTCCTCTCGAATGCCTGAGAAAAATGAGTATAAACACCCTATACTTTCCTCAAGGAACTATATAGCACGCAAAACAATACAATCACAAAATCTTGATACCCTATGGCATGAATTTTGAGACATATATGCTTATCTTTAGCGTGCATCTCCATGTTGTACAGTGGTCAAACCCATAGTTTAAATAGGGAAGGTTGGAGGGTCAACACCCTATCTACCTGGATTGGCGTGTTATAGCACCTTAAATACATCGTTATTAGTGAGCTTAAAAATGGATACATGTGGTGTAATGGTTAGAATGTTTGTATTAAGTCGATGGGTCACGGGGTCAATCCTCACGGCCTCTCCCTTTGGCCTATTGATTAACAATACAACTTTTAAATTAAATTCTTTCCACAATATTCCCAACAAAATTCTCATGGGTAGTTAGTAAACCATTTGGCTTGTTATGAAGAGGTTAGAGATTAGATACCCTTCGATGGTTATAACAAAATTTTGATACCCATCCCTCCTTGGGCTTCTCGAAGGTGTCATGTGGAACTAATTGATTGGTCCACGTGGTGCTCAACCATTCATTGTTGAAGTTGCCTAGGCAATGATGTGTCTATGTATGATGCCACCTGTCATTGTATGACCTGTTGATTGTGTTACCATTGTACTTTCCACATCAATATATGGTAGGCCATGTGTCACCCTTTCAATGGTGCCATGTGGACCGTACGATCTGCCACATCATAATATGGATGTGTTAGGTACCATAACTATTATAGTAGTAGAAACCAAAAATACTGCAAATAATAACAGCGGAGCAACAAAATATAAGAACCATGGCATTAAGATAATACCTTTATTGATAGGAAACAATGTTCACGTGCCTCTTTAATGGGGAAACCTCTAGTAGAGCAGCGCTCTATTACAATAATTCTCAAGACAAATACTTTGCATGCCCTTGACTCCTATTTATAATAAATCTATCTACCAAAATAACAATCTAGAGGAAGATCTTTCTAGAAGTGGAAGCTTCTATTAGGTCTTCTTACATTTAAATTAGTCTTCCTTATTACTAGGCCTTATTAATATCATCCTCTATTACATGGAAAATGTATTATCCTACCTACGTGATGGGTTAGGGAGGTTAGGTCTCTAACATGCCCTCCCCCTTAAAAAAATCATTGTATTCAAGGCTTGAGATGAGGAAATTGTTGCAAAATGGTAGTCAATTCCCATGTGGCATCTTTTGGCTATCTATCCTTCCACTGAACTAAAAGTTTCTTTATTAGTACATTGGCGGAGATGACGTTCGCACTAGTCCAAGACTTCATGTGGCTACAACCAAATGGAACCTTCTTCATCCAACTTAGGTAGACTGTTCTAAGTATGGCACCTAGTACCGAGCACTTTCTTTAAGCAGGAAACATGAAAAACAGGGTGGAGCTTAGAGTGACCGGGCAACTCTAACTGGTAGGCCATTGGCCCCACTCTCTTGAGAATACGGTAAGGACCATAGAATTTGGGGGTGATTTTTTTATAGTGTTGGGAATTGAGTGAAGTCTACTTATAAGGTTGTAGACAAAGAAACACCTGGTCCCCTTTAGCAAATTCACGTTCAAAACGGACATGATCTGCTTATTGTTTCATGCAATTCTGAGCCATGACCAAATTTTCTTTGAGAGTACGGAGGATAGCCATGTAGATTGTAAGAGTTTGATCCAGTTGTTGAACCTTGGAGACACCGAGAATGTAGGACAGAAATGAAGGTGGATTTTTTCCATAGACTGCTTCAAAGGGAGTCATGTGAGTGGCAGTGTGGTAAGAACTGTTGTACCACCATTTAGTGAGAGGTAACCACTAAACCCATTGATTTTAACCATTAGATGAAAAACACCTAAAATATGTTTCCAAACACTTGTTGACGGCTTCAATTTCTCCATCAGTCTGGGGATGATATGTTGTATTGATATGATAATTTTTTGGCCCAAATTATGCTTAGATAATTTTTTGTTGATGAAAGCCAAAGGTTGATCGTCTTGCATGAGTACAGCCCCAATTCATTTCCCTCGGGCATCACACTCCAATACAAAGGTCTTTTTGAAGTCAGGGAGATCCAGAACCGGAGTAGTGCACATGGTCACTTTCAAAGCTTGGAAGGAATCGTCGAATGTTGGAGTCCAACTGAAAGCATTATTTTTAAGGAGTATCATGAGGAGAGTTGTAATTTTTCCATAATTCTTAACAAACTTGCGATAATATTCGTCAAACCCAAGAAGCCACGTATACTTTTAAAAGTTTTTGGGTGTGGCCAATCCTGCATAGCTTCAATTTTCTTTGGTTCCACCTTCACACCATCCTTGCCAAAAATATGTCCTAGGTACTCAACTTCAGAGGCTCCAAAAGCAATTTTATAATACTTGTGGTGAGAAAATAGCTAGAAAACTTGATCCCCATGGGCAATATGGGCTTGCCAAGTTTTTCTATAGATAATAATATCATCAAAGAAAACCAAGACAAAATGTCAAAGGAAGGGATAGAAGACATGATTCATGAGACTTTGAAAAGTGGAGGGATCATTATAAATTCCAAATGGCATAACCAAGAAATCATAGTGACCCTCATGGGTTTTGAATGCAGTCTTGGGAATGTATTCTTCTTTCATATGAATTTGGTGGTAGCCAAAGCGGAGATCAAGTTTGGTAAAATACTAAGCACCACTTAATTCATCCAAAAGGTCATCAATGACAGGAATGGGAAATTTTTCTTTGATGGTGAGTTTTTTTAGAGCTCAAAAATCAAGACACATGCACCAAGTACCTTCTTTCTTGAGTGTCATGGCTACTCGAGAAGAATAGGGACTGGTACTAGGACAGATGACATTGGCATATAAAAATTCTTGAACAATCTTCTCAATTTCATTCTTTTGGGCAAAAGTATGATGATAAGGGAGAAAATTTGGAGGAAGATTTCCTAGAACTAGAGGAATGGAATGGTCATGGACACCTCATGAAGGGGGAACTCCCTGGGGGGGTTGAAACATAGCTTAATGTTGGGAGAGGATAGATTGGAGGTCAGGATGTATAAGGGGTGTCTCAACTACTTGAATGGAATGAAGTCGGGCAATAATGCCAAAGTGTCCTTTTCGTAGGATCTTTTCCATTCGGTGGGAACTAATGATCTCTAGTGACCCTACTATGATGCATTGGAACTGATGTTGTCGGCACTCTTGTTGGAATTGCATGGTTAATTTCTGGAAATCCATAGTGATAGGGCCGAGAGTGCATAACCATTTTGCACCAAGTAAAATGTCACAACTGCCCATGTTAATAGAAAACATATGATTTTTCAGGTGGTACTGACCAATTTGGAGGCGCACATTTTTGCAATGCCCTCCACATTTCATGGAACCCCCATTGACAATCATGATTTGGAAATTATTAACAGGATGGATATATAAATTGACTTCTTGGGCAATGTGACGATGAATAAAATTATGGGTGTTTCCACTATCAACTAGAATGATGACTTTCTGATTCTTAATGTAGCTAATTAACTTGAGGGTTTGGGGAGCATAGAAACCCATGAGTGCATTTAAAGAAATCAATGGTTCAACTTCATGTGGATCAGAGGGATGATTACGAGCATCTAGTGGGGGTAGCTCAGGCACGTGAGAACATCTACCTCTTCTTCATAAACATCCTCCAACATAGCCATAAAAAGATTATGTTCCTTACACTTGTGCTCCGGAAAATACTTGTCATCACAATTGTAACAAAGACCCTTAAGTTGGTGTTCATCCATTTCAGCCTGATTCAATTTCCGGATCTTGAGGGAAGTGGAAGGAGGGGAAGGAAATGTGGTTTTAGGGAAAGGAATAAAAGGTGTTTATTTGGTTTTGGATGAGATGATTTGTTGTGCTTCCTTGGCTCATTTTGTAGATTCTAACCAAGTATGAGGGCAAGCCATGAGGACATGGGCATGTATTTCATCCATGAGGCCACTAATAAATCATTCCCGAAAAAACATTTATGTCATGCCCTTCGTTCTGAAAGTCAATTTCTCAAAGGAAGCTATAAACTCTTCCACTAGTCTAGTTTGTTTCAACTTGGTCAAATGACCTAAATAATGGGTGTTCGTGTCAAAGAGATCATACAAATCTGTAACAAACTATGTCCAAGCCACATACCCTTGGAGTTCATTTTTATGTCATTGCCACCATTTCCAATGTTCAGGATCCAAATGGAGAACACCATAACAGCGTTTATCCATCTCATTGGTAATGCCATGCAAAGAGAAGTAATGTTCCATTTGGGTGACCCAGGCCATGGGATTTGAGCCATCAATTTTTTTCACATCCACTCTAGGAAGGCATAGTCCACACTAAAATTGATGGGACTGAAAATTCTGGTAATAGGAGGAAGTTTACCTTCGAGGTGAAAAGGTTGGTCAGATGAGGTAAGGTCTTCAAGAATATGCATTTTGGTGCAGAGATGGACAGTGGAGGATTCAAGATGGATTGCAAGTTGGAATTCCATGTGGGCAGAGAGGTCATGTTTCAGGTTTTATATTTTGGTGTCTATGGTGAAATGCATGTTGGAATTGATGGTGGTAATATTGGCATTGATTTTACTCACTTCCTTCTGGGTTGCAGAGAAATCAGATGACAAGGTATTGAAGCGTGATTCAAGGTCTTGGTTGTGAGTGTGGGCCATGGTGAAAGGGGGCACATGAAAGGGGCGGGTGGGTCAACACAAAAAAGGGGTTACAGGTGAATGGTATCACGATGATCGGGGAAAAGAGGGGAATCCAATGGGGTAGGTCACAAATAAGAGGGTCTGAAGGGGGTCGAGACCACAGAGAAATAAAAGTTTAAATATGATAGGTATTATTGTGATCAGAACGAAAAGAGGAATCCAATGGGATAGGTCTCAAATAAGGGTGCGAGAAGGCCCCATATTTTATTTTATTTTGTTTGTTTTTTATTTACTCTTGTGCATTTATAATCCGATATGAATAATATTGCAATTTCGAAATGCCCAAATTCTTAACAGGAAAAAATGTGTAGTAATTTTGTAACTAGAATGCAAGAGGCAAGGTTGTACGATAATATATCTTGTCTATTTTTTTTCCATCCCAAATGTTAGGGTTTTTAGGGTTCCTAAAGACAAGGGGTTTCCCTGTGTTATAGCTCTCTGATATACGTGCAGGTTCAAACAATAGTACTCGGCCCAATATCTCAAGGCACCAACTAAGGAGACTAGATTGTACCCTTATTCATACTACCCGATTACCCAGGTACTAGAGAGTATCTTCTTGAGTGTTGTTCTCAGTGGCACTATAGCAGTTAGGCAACCGATAGGTTGATCTATGGAGGGTTTTGGGATACCTAGGTCATTCTATATACAAGTGTTGTATGATGTGCTACCACTCGAAGGGGTACCAATAGGGGTTACAAGGGTGTCCAATAATGTGAGCTTAAAACCCTCTTGTATTTCTTGCATGTATGCTTCTCTGACCATGGATTTATGCGTTGAATAACAGATCTCTATAGTTTTAAGACGTTGGAACACATCTCTACCCTGGAAAAAAATAACCCATAATTCCTACCAAGGAAATTTCTTGGATACCACTTGTTAGGTACCAAATATATTATAATAGCAAAAAATAGAAATATTGTAGATAACAACAGCGAAATAGAAAAATATAAAGAACCACAACACCAAAATAATACCTTTTTTGATAGGAAACAATGTTCACTTGCCTCTTCGAGGAGGAAACCTCCAAAAGAGCAGCGCTCTATTACAATAATTCTCAAGACAAAGACTCATCATGCCCTCAACTCCTATTTATACTAAATATATCTACCAAAAGAACAATCTAGAGGAAGATCTTTCTAGAATCGAAAGCTTCTATTAGGTCTTCTTACATTTGACTTAGTCTTCCTTATTACTAGGCCTCATTAATATTGGCCTTTATTACATGGAAAATATATTATTTGACCTACGTGAGGGGTTAAGGAGGTTAGGTCCCTAACAGGATGACATGTGCACTTGCCAACTTGGTCCAACTGGATGTTTATTTGTCCAAATCTGGGTGACACGTGGCACTCTGCCATACTACCACATCACCCTGATAATGTTATCATGATGTCATCCCTTTAGTTGTATGGATGACATATGGCACTCTGTGGGATTTCCGTGTGGCACCCTAATTTTTCCTTATGCCCTTGTTTTTCCAAACTTCAAAAGGTCATAACTTATATGAACTTTATTTGAGGCGATTCTCACATCGTTGGAAATCTCTCGTCGAGATCTATGAAATGAAGTAGTTTTCAAGAGAATTTGAGACAATAAAATTTTGATCATTCTTAGAACCACCTGGATCATTCCTCCCCATTAGAATCCTTTTGGACCACCAAAATTATTGATTACTCAGCAACTAAGTGAGGATAAATCTCTCTCACTTTCCCCATCTCGATCCCTCTTTATTTTCTTGGTTTTACCCCTGTAAGACCAACTCGAAGATATTCCACGTCACCATGTTGTGAAGTCTTGATTCTCCTGTCAAGGATAACATCTTCCTATAACTCATCTAAGTACTCAGGAGAAAAATCATCAACTGTCGAAACCTGAACACTTTCATATCCATCCATTATCATAAGAGGCTCATAAAGATTCAAATTCTAAACATTCACTATTGAATACATTTGCATATAAGATGGCAGATCTAAACAAAAGGCATTAGTACCAATATTCTCCAAAATATTGAATGGACCATACCATATTGGTAAGATCTCTTTACCTTTTCCTTTCATTTTGTCCTTGTCGATATGTAACCTTACTTGATCATCGACTTGGAATGGATGATCAACCTGATGCTTTTCATGACTTGCCTTTGATCTAGGTGGATATTGGTGTCCAGCCACCTATTCCAAATTCCAACTGGCTCATCTTGACAGTTTTCAGTTCGGCATGTTTCTCTGTAATGGGGGCATTTATTTGTAATTGTGGATTCTGCACTTACGGGGCTATCCTGAAGCCCTACACATCATCCAGGTGGATATTGGTGGCTTCCCACCTATTCCAACTGGCTTATTTTGGAATTTTTCATGTCAATACATATATCTATACCTATCGTCATGGGTCACGCTTAAGCGAGGCTAAGAGGGAGAGTGACATCGGCATGATGTGTCATGCCAGCATGGAAACTAACATGTCTCGGAAGAGGATAAGAATTGATACCTCAGTTTTCAAATGATCCAGGATGGGCCCTTGTCGGGCTCGGGTCTTTAGATGGTCGCCCATAAATTTTTGATTGTTTGATCTAAGGGTGGACATATCTCTACCGTTGATCAAAGGGCACGGCCATCGGGATGTTTGAGTGTGGGGTTTCTATGGGACTCTGATGGTAAGAACTCTGAAAGGATATATGGGTCATGGATCAGTGAGTAGAAGAGATTTAATCTCAGTTGTATATCTACATGGGTCCCACATGTTCACATAGCATGAGAATCAGGAGGCAGATGTTAAGCATCAAGCAGGTAAGGAATCTAATGCGATTAGAGCCATTTTTTGCTAGACCTTGAAGATCGTTAGTTTTGATGAATAGAATTCCCTCGGAGTGGGCCTGTCAGAGTGGCATGAGTCACTGGAATAGGTGAACTCCGATGGGAGGGACTCTGAGAATGAATGAGGCATGTCAATAAGGAAGATGGTGAGAGTCATTCTTATCCATAGATATTCATGGGTCCCACTTAATTTAAGCTCATGGAGGGGGTGAGAGGGTCGATAACCTCTGAGTAATTGGAGACTCCAAAGTAATCGGAGTCATTGATGTATGACTCCAAGGACCATTAGATCCTTAAGGAAATTCATCAGACCAGTTCCATTAGAAAGAATGGAGACCCTAGAAAATAAGTACTTTGACAGGAGTAATTCCAAATTAAATTGATTCAGGTGGATATCGGTGGCCACCCACCTATTCAAACTGGCTCAAAACAGTTTTCTGACAACTTACTATTTTTAGCAGGTTTTCGATTTCTAAACTTCTGGGGCCATTTTGAGGGCCTAAATGAAGTTTTTTTGATATCGGGCACTTTAATGGTATTCAAAGGCTCTGATTGAGCCCCCAAAATGAATCTCCTTGTTGATACCTTCCAACATGCTATCGTCCACCCCAAATAGAGATCGTGTGCCAAAGTTAGGCCCCTGGGAAGCTAATACACCAAACTACCCAAAACGGGGTCCACAAAATTGTTGGTTTTTCATCTTCTAGGGTTAGGGTTTTGGATTTTCTTTATGTTAAAAATTCCATTGGAGCCTCATTGTAACAATCATCTTCTTGCGAATGTGAGTAGCCGCCACATCTCTTCTCAGATATAATCTATCACCATTCTAGCGAGTCTTTCACTTTGTATTTCTACAATTTTGTACATTTCAGTCATTAATAGAAATTGTGTATTATTGTATCTCTATGTTTATGTTTGCATATTTGATATGTTTATGTTATATTACTGAAAATATGAGATATCTTTGTACATTTCTTTATTATATCTTCGCTCTCATTTTGTGCCGAAAATAATCTAGATCAATGGTATCAGAGCAAGATTATCTTGATCATTTTTTCATTGCATGTCCCCGACGAGGTCTGAGAATAGAAAGTTGGGTCTTGAGCTTGTCTCTCTTGAGGACAACCTCTCTCATATGCCCAAGAAACCCTCCATGGTGGAAGAAAAGAAAAATGACAGAGCAGACAATTCTATTAATATGTTGCTTGAGCAAGCTCTCACGTGACAGAGGGACGAAAAGATGGAGAATATTTCCCACATCCTTCAATGCCTATCGATAACAACCGACGCGTCTTCATCAAGAAACCACTTTGGAGGCACCTCTCCTTTCAAAGTAAAAATTATTTTTTATATTTCTGTATTTGAAGGATAGATAGATGCAGATTCTCTAGAAAAATGGTTAAATCTGCTAGAACGTTATTTTTGTGTTCACAATTTTTTCGACAGGGAAAATATCACCTTCACACTCCTTAAATATCTCCCCCATGTCAAACATTGGTGGGAAACTTATTGGGAGAAAAGTTCCACGAAGGATTCTGGAATATATGGGGCTAAGCCCACTTGGGATTTTTTTGTGGATGCGATCAAGGAACAATATTGCCCTGTTGGTAACTATGATGACCAATACATGAGATGGACCATGTTGTGTAAAGAGAGGGGACAAGCAGTGTCGAAGTTAACCAACACCTTTCATAACTTTCACACCAAGTTGGGTATCAAATATTATGAGCGGCATTTGGTTCTAAAATACCGTGGGGCTCTACATAGGTACATCCAAACTGAAATGGAGTTTTTGGACATCTCATCGCTGGGAGATGCCTATAGATATGTTTTTTCAAAATCGAGCAGAAATTTAGGCACCAGAACAAACGAGATTTTGAGTCTGCAAATCCACAACAACCAAAGTATAATGAATACGTCCCTAACAAACAGCGTCCTGAAAACCCATCCAAGACATAGGAAAAGAAGGGTAACAGAAATAAAAGAAAGGACACTGGAAAGTGTTGTGATTTCCAAAAACTCCCCTGGCACAACACTGATGAATGTCACTAAAAACAATCATTGGTGGTTGAGATCAAAGAGAAGGATTCGAACCCTGATTCAAAATCTGATTCATAAAATACTAGCAGAAGACATATCATCAACGCTAACCCCACTGCTATTGTCGTTACTACCACAATTCAACCAGAAGAACCAGCTGATCCTGAAGAGGGGGAGCACCTCTTCCATTCACATATGTGGGTGAAGGGAACCCCGTTGCATTTTGTTGATAGAGGAAGCCAGAAGAACCTCATCTCAGCTGATGTGGTCAAACATTTTGGATTGTCGACAACACCACACTCACAGCCATACAACATCGGGTGGCATTTCCAGAGATGAGATCTTCATGTCATCCAACAGTGTCGCCTCTCCTATGGCATCTAGCCCTTCAAGGATGAGGTATTATGTGATGTTTCCCCACTGAATATCTGTGATGTTCTCTTGGTCCAGCAATATATGTGGAAGCGCCATGCTATTTATGAGTCTCGACCCTGTAGTGTCATTTTTACTATGGGGGGTCATCTCTACAGGATACCAGAGGTAGTTCTGACTATTGTTCCACCAAAACAGTGCCGCAAGGTAATCTCTCATACTACAAAATGTTGTTTTTCTTCATAGATATTGATGCCTTCTTTCCAGAGGCCGAACCTTTGCCATGGGCATAAATTCAAACAGTGAGTGAAAAAATCCACAAAGTATATCTGATAAATGGGCCCAGACGTAGTCCTTCCTTGATCATGATAAGGAATAATATGGACTCAAGGTGCTTGAAGTGCTTTCCACATGTCAGTTAGCAGCAGGCTGACATTCACTCATAGGTGTGTACCTGTGGTGAAAGATCCTGGTGTGATCTTTGTCCTAGTCATGGTGACTTGACAAGGAATGATAAAGACACAAGATGTTATGTGATATTACATGTGGACCCTAAATGAGACTAATCTTAGAGAGAGTTAATTGGCTCAGAGGGAGAGTCGTAGAAGGAGTTTCTCCTCGATTCAGGTGGGAGAGAGATGTCTCCCAAGACTGACAAACAAGTGTCATGAGTCTAGGGTGAAGTTTGTATACTTCAAAGACAAGAGTGGCATTTTGTAGAATGTCTCCCTCGTTGAGAGGGAGTGCTGATGTTTGGACAACATCGGGAAGACATTATCTAAAGATAATAATTAATAATATAATTATTATTGATTATTATATATATTATATAATAGGTAAATGATAATAACAAATAGTTATTGATTATTCAAGAGACGCATCCTTTCATGGATGGTCACCTTATGTTCCCTATATATGAAACACTCATCATTGTAATAATATATCGAATATCTCTCATATCTCATATGAATAAAAACCAACACAAAATTCATCCTATTCACAATCAGTTCAAAAGGTTAACAGAAGGCCACTTCAACCACTGCAGCCTCAACACCTTCTATCCAGCAAAAGTAGATTGCAGAAGAGAAAGAAGATATTGTTTCTTCACCTACGACGATGCCTACACAATGCCCCATCAAGCCAAGATACAACAAGTTGGTTGAACAGATTCAACCTCACCAGTAACAGGTTCATGACAGCCTTCCACAAACCAAGCAGTGCAACATCTCCAGCAAGGCAAGCAACTCACCAAGATTAAGATTCAGTGAACGCTTTCCCCTCTCCCTCGAGAACTCAACGCAATGGATACCATTGCTTCCTAAAGAGGGAGGATTGATCTAGGTGGATATCGGTGGCCACCCACCTATTCCAACTGGCTCAAAACAGTCTTCTAGCAACTTACTATTTTTAGCAAGTTTTCGATTTCTAAATATTCGGATCCATTTTGAGGGCCTAAATGAAGTTTTTTCTAGATCGGGAATCTCAATAATAGTTGAAGTCTCTTATTGAGCCCCCAAAATGAATCTCTCCATTGATACTTTTCAAACAAGCTATTGTGTGCCCCAAATGGAGATTGTATGCCAAAGTTATGCCCCCAAAAAGTTAATACACTAAACTACCCAAAATGGGGTCCACAAAAATGTTGGTTTTTCATCTTCCGGGGTTAGGGTTTGGGATTTTCTTTATGTTAAAAAGTCCTTTGGAGCCTCATTGCAACAATAATCTTCTTGTGAATGTGAGTAACGGTTACATCTCTTCTCAGAGATAAGATGCCACCATTCTAGCGAGTCTTTCACTCTGTATTTTCTACAGTTTTGTACATTTCACTCATTAATAGAAATTGTGTATTATTGTATCTTTGTGTTTATGGTTGCATCTCTGATATATTTATGTTATATTATTGGATATCTAAGATATCTCTGTACATTTCTTTATTATATCTCTGCTCTCATTTTGTGCCAAAAATAATCCAGATCATAAATATAAGATGCTAAGATGAGTTCAAGGGGGAGTATCGACCATCCGATCGGGGATGATTAACCTCCTTGTGAGATCCCCAATTATCTTAAAAGGAAACCTGTCGTCGAAGGATGCCATTGGAATAAACTTGTCGGACTGGTCTGTGAGATATGGAGTAGATGTACTTCGATGGAGAGGGACTCTGACGATAAAGAAAGGATCTGAGTGAATATGAGCCATTGGATTGGAGGGAACAATAAGCTAAAGATAGATGGCGCAAATGACAGGCAGCCTCATGGATGCCACATGGTTGTGAGGTGGATTTTAACCAATGAAGGTCTAAGGAACTTTAGAAGGCTATAAATTTTGATCCAGAGCTCAACTTTGAGCATGGTGGCAGTCGTTGGAAGGCTCTTGACAAGCAGAAGATGACGGTGCCCTTGGGAAGAGGCTTTGAGATGGTTGAGGAAAAGTGAAATTTTAGTACCAGGTCCATTTAAAAGGTACTTAGGGGTTGGGTGTCTTACACCCGCAATGAAAGCAGGGTCCAACCCAAAAGAGATTATTCCTAGACTAGGGATGGAACATGATTGCTAAACTTTAAGGTCTTCGAAAAAGGTGATCAAAAAAAAATTCATACACATTGGGGTTGCCAGAAACAAAGCACAATAAGTAGGCTTGTATGGCCAAGTTTTTCTACTCTAACATAGTGGGGATTGTGTCCAAGTACCAAAAGCCCTAGATTGATTCTAGCTAGAGGCCATTCCGTATTGACCCACCCAGACCCTTCCTTTCATGGTGGGATTGGATCGTTTCTCTTGACCCATGTCTATCCAATCCAAACTCATTCAAGAATAACAAAGAACCTACTAATCAAATCATACACTAGTGCTTGTCGATTTGTAGTGGACCGAGACCCTAGTAATCGAATCTCACGCCAACGCCTTTCTCATAATGAAAGAAGTGAATCTTCAACCACCATCATCCAAAAGAATGGTGGGAATGACGGAAATGTGTTTTAAGGTTTTCAAGAAACAAATTACAACAAATTTTTATGAATATTTGCGAAAAAAAAAAAATATTATAAAATATGTGGTCAACCCATACTAAATCAGAATTGGGCTTATTAATGCATGAACTAGAGCAGAATTTTTGAATTCTTCCACACAATTTAGCTGAATTTGGTAACTATGGTCTAAAGGCTTAATTTGGTAGGTCTTTAGTTCATTTGTAAAATTGGGTGAGGTTGTCTATGATTACTAATAGTCGCTCTAAATCTATCTTAAACTTAAAACCTATCACCTACAGAGGGATCAAATTTATTAAGATATAATTTTTTTATTATTTAATTCCATGTCATATATTAATTCTTTCATATTTAAATGATAAAAATTACACATATACTTGATAGATTCCACTTTAAGATAAATCTAAACTAATTTAATGTTTCTTATGTTATCAATTCCTATATAATTATTATTTTATCACATAAAATTACTATGAATGCAATTAGTGAAACACTATAACTCTAATAAAACCATAACCATTATTATCTAATACAAACAATCACCTTAATAACACAAATTTCACCAATTTAATTTGCAGAACCAACCACTTTACCAACCCAATTTACAGAAGCAATTTTTTGTACTTACACCACATCTTAACTCCTAAAAAAAGACTTAGAGTATTCTACATAAAACACATACAGGATTTCACTGAAAATCAAATTTAATTTGGTTTTGTTCGGGTAAAATTCTAAGTAAAGCAATCAAATCATTTTTGTTGAATTTTCTGCAACATTATCACCAGAATCAATTCAGATGATATAATTGTTAGTGAAATCACAATTTTTTTTTGTTTAAAATGTATTTTTGAATATATAAATGGATTCAGTGTACTGAATTCAAATTGTATAGATTTAACAACTATAATCAACAGTTTAAACAATTTTTAATAAAATTTCGAGAAAAAATGATTAAAAAATATAACAGGAAATGAAAAAACTTAAAACTTTTAGACTACGCTGAAAGTTTGAGTATTCTCATCACCTATCTGTAGGCTTCCAGTTTTTTTTTTCAATTAATGCCCAGTCTCCTTACTGCCTCTCCTTCCTTACAGGTAGGCTTCCAGTTTTTTTTCAATTAATGCCCAGTCTCCTTACTGCCTCTCCTTCCTTACAGGTAGGCTTCCAGTTTTTTTTTCAATTAATGCCCAGTCTCCTTACAGCCTGTGGACAGGCTTCCAATTATCTATCAACGAATCCTTTCATGGCCACGTCTGGGGCATTTTCCAATGACTGGGAATTCGAAGATGGCACGTTCATATTTATTTGCATTCACGTCTGCATATTATAACCGGTTCAAACCATAAACGGGAATTCGAAGATGGCACGTTCATATTTATTTGCATTCACGTCTGCATATTATAACCGGTTCAAACCATAAACGGGCCGGACGTGGGCATACCATGCAATTAAAGAAAACAATATAAACGAAAACTGGTCTTCGAGTCGTCACGGTACAGAATAATCACGAATTCTCAGATATATAGAATGTTTCATGATTTTAAGATTATTCTCCACCATCTTGGTAACGCTGAGCGCTGAAATCTACAATTTGTACTTCTATTACAGATTCAGGATCGTCTCATTTTGAGATTGAGAAAATATTCGTTGTCGTCCATTAAGACGATATTGTCCTCTACTCCTTTCTTGGAGTTGGAAGTTGAAGTCAAGTTTCATCTTAAAAAAATTCCAATACTTTTTAATTAAATTTTAAGATATTAATATTTAAATATCTAAATTAAGATGGATCTATGTGTGTTTGTGTGTATACCAAGGAAAATCATGTAAAGAAATCGAAGGGATGCTTCTCCACATTTATGCATGGCATCCCTGGTAAACCCATCAGCATAGACTAGTGTATCTCACCTAGGGGTATTTGATGTAATTTGAACCTTGAAACTAGGAAAACCCTAGCTAAGAAGTGAATACCTAGAAAGAACATGACCTAAGATCTTAAGAATACCTTAGAACAAGATAAAACTGCAAACAAAGAAGATAATAGCCTCAAGGAAAAATGGATTATTTTATTATGTTGGCTTACTAGCCTTTACATAGGAATGCAATAGGTCCACTCAAGATGCACACAACCTAAGGGCTCAGAAAGAAATGCTAAATAACTCGTGTACATAGCTTGAGCACTGGAAATATGCAACCAAGTGCTTACACCCAACAAACACACAATAACCAATAATATGGAAATAAGTTGAGGATGGTAATTCTACTTGGGCACTACTAGTAGAGGCATGTCTTCTATGGGAGTGACCTCCTTATCTACATCAATTCGTCTATGTTTAATTAAAAGTATCCCCACTTTCTCAATCAGTTAGGGGAAGTCTATTTCTAGTGTTTCTTGAGATAATCATATGGCTTGAGTGGGAATTTGGCCCTTACATCCCACTAGGTAAGAAGTGTGTTATTTTATCGAATGGAGAAAGTGTGGGTGTCTAACAGAATATCCTCCATAAGATGGGGGTAAAAATATGCAATATTGTCTACTATATGAGATATTTGAACTTCATCTTCAAGGATGGCTCATATAACTGTAGGTGATTCACGTTAATCACATTATGTAGAGCCACGCCTTGTCCCCCACTTGGAAGTGTGTTGGAATACAATGTTGATGTTGAAGGATCTTATGCTGGGTTTGGGAGGTTTCTAAATATCTTGAAACTTGGGCATGAATGTGTTCCATATTCTAAACAAAGGTGGAAGCACTTTGCCACTCTCATTGTTGATGTGGATTTGTTGGTTGAGTTAATGTGACTGGAAACTCATATGGGGCCAATGGTTGATATCCAAAATATGCTTCAAAAGGACATGTAGATAGGTCTCCCATTATTTGTGTTTTTTGCAATACATATGGAGTACATCAAACTAGGATACAATTCACCATCTCAATCTAACCCTCTATTTGAGAGTGAAATGGTGTAGATAAGCTTAAGTGACAACGCAATAATTGCCACAAGGATTTCAAAAAGTGTTGAGTAATCATGGAGACAATATTAAGCGAGAGACCAAAATGAGACTATGCATATTTGAAGAATAATTATGTATTTTATTATGTTGATGTTGTTTTAGTGTAGGAAATGAATATTGTCATTTTGGAGAATCGACGCACTGCAACAAAAATACCATCATGCATGCATTGTGTCATATGTAAACCACTAATAAATTCCATATATAAGGATTCTCAAGGTCTAGTAAGAATTGGCAATGGCTAATATATCCATTGCTTGTAGTTATCATAATTGCTTTGATTGCAAAGGGAACACTATCAAATGAAGTTATAACTTGGCATTGCATTGTGGGCCAAAACAAGTGATGTTGTAGATGTTGAAGGGTCTTTTTAGAGCCAAAATGTCCAGGATATGTACTTGAGTGTGCTTCTTAAATAAGTTTGAGATGATTTGGTGTATCTAGAACACAAAGTTAATTGAATTTGTATAACCAGACATCTCTAAGGGAGTCCTATAAAAATAGGTTCTTGTTAATCTTAGTAGGATGGTGCAAGGCCTATCAAACCTCCTTAAAAAATGCAATGTCCACTGGATAAATATTCTTCCAATATTCTTAAGTTGCACAATGCACTTATAGGACATTTAAAACTAAGTTGGAGGGTGGCTAAGCATGTATGCCATGCAATTTGAGGAACCCTTCTTGTATTTCATAACCAAGTGGAACTATTGTATATAATATGCCCATTTGAGATGATGTTGCTCCTAGATCATCAATTGTGATTTTAGAAATATGAGGGGATGGAGGTCCTTATGTAAAATTGCCTCTTTCCATGAGATGTAATGGCTCCATTGTTTTAAAGCTTGGATAGTGCATAAAACTCCTTATTGTATCCGATATAACTCATCTTGCCATCTAGTAAGGTTTCATAATGCTATGCTACATGATGGACTCCCTATTTAAGTATTGTACCTCTAATGTGTTAGGAAACATCTGATTCAATACCAAAAATTTGTTGGAGATCTAGCAAGCAAAGAATTGGATTTGCGCAAAGGGTTGCTTCAATTTCTAGAAGCTATCGTCAATTATGTTGGACCATGTGTAGGATTGTTGGTGGGAGAGCTTATGTAGGGGTATAGAAATGTAAGAGAATTGTGGAATGAAACATTGATAAAAATCCAAGGTGCCAAATATTTCTCAAAACTAGACCTCATCTCGCCTAAATAATACACTGTTGAATATCCAAAACATGATTTTTTGTGCTTGACCTAAAGTTTGTGTATGTGTAGAAGTTCAAATGAAATATACACATTTTGAATATGTTCCTCCCATGTCCTACTAAAAATCAAAATGTCATCAAGATATATAATAATGAATTTTCCGAAATATGGACAGAAAATGTCGTCAACAAACCACATAAAGGTGACTAGAGCATTAGTGATCCCAAATGGCATCACTAACCATTCATACAATCCAAAATTTGTTTTGAGTCATATTCCATGTATGCTAGTTTGTCATTCACACCTACAATGAGGTCTAGTTTTGTGAAACATTTGACACCTTGGAGGTGGCCTTGCATATCATCAATTCATGGTAAATCTTATCAATTTTTTATAGCAATTTTATTGATAACCCTATAATATGTGACTAGGTGGAATTCTTGCTAATATTTCTTAGGGATAATGAAGGTTGGTTAACCATAAGGAGTAATATTGGGTTGGATGTGGCAAGATTCAAAATGGGCTTTGAGTTGGCATTAAACTTCAATTGCATCAGTGAGTGTGACATGTAAGATCAAACCTTGGGTAGAGGGGAGCCAAGAATTAAGTCAATATAATGTTTTATTCATCGATATACGAGATTCCAATGGGTGGCACAAAAATATCTACAAATTCATCGAAGAGTGGTTGCATGGAAGGAGAAGTTGGTTGATGTACATGTTTTCTAGTTTTGCTAGTCATATAATGCAAAGAGTGAGGTCTTTGTGTGATTTAACTTGGTCCACGACATCATTGTTGGAGGTGAGAGGGGGAGGGGTGACCAAAGTAGATGTGAGCTCTTAAATCCTACCATATTTGAAAATTTGATAGGTGTGTTGATTTCAATCATAGACGACACGGTGTAGCTATTGGTATGGTACCTTTAAGAGTAAATTACAATAGTCTAGAGGGGCTAAATTGCATTCAATAACAATATCCCAAAAGGGTACTACAATAGATGTTAGAGTGCAACGATTGTTAACCAAAAGTTAGGGGGCACTAGATTGAACCCAACTGATGTGATAGGGTGATGGATGTAGGGATGTGAGTAGCTAGAGGTATTGAAAAAAGGCCTGGGAAATGGTATTTCATTAGATTCCATTGTCCATCAAAAGAGTGGTGATTTGGTCCTTAATTTGACAGTTATGCGCAAAAAGATGATCTACAAAAGGATAGAGTGTTTGGGTTGTGAGAACAATAAAATATAAGGGGATCGTTACTAAGCTCATCGGGTGGGTTGACTAC
>SNQJ01S0082210.1:0-17074 GCA_010110895.2 Picea sitchensis
CACTGTCTGTCTGTTCTGTTGTTGTTCCTCTGTTATGAGTTTGACTTCTGGTTCCTTAATGAATATCACCCCTCTTATTTGTTTAAGTGTTTCATCTATGTTGGGGTTCTCATGTTCAAATGAGAAAGTGACTGCAAAGTTTTGTTGTAGTATTGTCCAACTCGTAGTTCCTTTGCATAGTTCTTGGTTCGTATACCAGTTTGTTGGGATGTCTTCTAGGGTGTGTACAAAATGATGAGGCCATTCCTCTGGGGGTGTAATTTTCCACAGTGCTCGTCACTTATCCAAGTTTTCCGTTGGTGCCCCTTGTCCATCATACGTCTTTTGTTGGTTGCTTCTATGTTCTACGCCAAACCTTATGCTCAGTAACCGCTTACATTGGTGCCAAGTTTTTATTGCTTCCTTGTGTGTGCCCCACCATCTTCCAGGTGTGGCCTTGAGTGTTATATCTAGTTCTAAGATTCTATGAGTTTCTAACACTTCATCTTCGTAATGTGTCAAGAATTCTTCTAGATCATTGACCCCATGGAAATTGGCTGGTTCCCTTATCTCCGTACCTACCCATATTACTGTGCGGTCTGTTCTTGCGCATCTTCTTATGGAAACTTTGTGTAGCCTTTGTTGCTAGTTATCTAAACCCGTATCTGATTCTGATGCACATGAATAAATTCTCCACCAACTGAGTATCCAATCTACAGTTGTGTTGCGTAATCCTCATCTCATGCAATTGTTCTTTACAACTGGCTAATTTCCTCCAAGTCCAAGCAAGTGGGCTCTATGAACATTTCCCCTTCTGATGGGTCTAAGGGCGCAATGACCCTGTATTCTTCTAACTCGAAGGTCATTTTTTGGGTCTTTAAGTTGATTATGGATTGGTTATCAAACACCCAATCCAATATTAGTAATGTTGGATATGGTGTTGTGTCATCTATTATCTCTATTACTTTGAAGTTAGCTTTAGTGCACACTCCATCCAGGTCTACTGTTACTCCTTTCAGTCTCCCAATTGGTAGAAATCTATGTTGATTTGCCAATTTCAACTGAACAGGTGAATATCCTAATGTGATCTTTCCCATACATTTCCATGTCTTCTTGGGTAATACATTGACTTCAGATCCTAGATCTAGTATGATATCTCCCATGTTGAAATTTCCAATGTTGGTGTTCAACCTGAACTTCCTACTTGTTCTTCTCCTTGTATGTAAGTGATTGACTGTTTTTTGTTCTAGATTTCCTTCTGTATCTATGTTACATCTTTCTAATATATTTTGTAATACTTTGACAAAGGATGGAACATTTAGTAATTTTACACATGATTGTAAAAAGCCTTTGATTTTACTTACTTGTCCCATGGGTTACATTTCTTTGGTATGATCCAACGATGGAGACATCTCATACTCTGGTACTTCTTTGCTATGTTGCATGGTTGATTTAGACACAGTGTCATGATTTCTTAAATGTTTCATTCTCGTTCTATGCATCGAACTACTTCCTTGGTTCGACATTCTTCTTCACCCATTGGTGTTGTACCAACTCTTGTCGTACTACGTCATTTCTTGTTTTAGCTCCTCCGCGTGTAAATATGTTGATGTTTCTTCCTTCATCCCTCACTTATGCTGAAATCCATTGAACATTCTAATTTTTTTTATTCCTCTTTTCCTGGATCTTCCCTAATAACGTAAGACATTCTTATGTGTCATGATCCGATGCGCGACAATACATACAAGTCGCTGGTGGAAGTGGACATTGTCTGGCATAATGTCTTGGCTATTGACAATTGTGACATACCACTGGTCCTCTACCTCTTCCAAATCCTCCTCTTGCTTGTCCTCTGCCTCTGTAGCCAGCTTGATCCCCCTATGGTACATTATACTGAGGTGCCTGGTTATATTGCACAGTATTGTAATGGGGTTGGGCTGCGTTGTACTGTAGTTGTGCTATGTTATATGGTTGTTGCGTAGTATTATACTATTGATTCATAATGTTGTATGGGGTTGGTACCTGGTTAAACTGAGGTGTGGCTTGCTCAATCATCATTTATGCGTGTACCCTATATGCATCTGATGTCCTTTCTCTCATCAACTCCATGGTTCTACAATCTTTGTCATCATGGCCTACTGACTTGCAAAAGTTGCAATATGAACTCTTTGGGACTGTCTAGTACTTTTGCATCATTGGGCGGTGATATGGATCATGGCCCTATTTTTTACCTATTTTGCACCATAGTCCTCCTGATGGTAACGTATTTGGAATTTTCGTTTCCATGTATTGTGTGAATGTTGGACATTCATTCTTATGGTATCCTTTCGTCCTGCAAGTGGTACACCAAAAGACTTCTTGTTTTTCCTTACTTTTGTTCTAGTTTAGCTGGAAAGTTAAGTTCTTTAAATCCTCCTTCAACTCTTCGATGGTTGGATCATTTTTCTGATATTGGTTTTCTTCTAGTTGTAGGGCTTCCTGCAGAGCCTCTGCCTGTGTTTGCAACTTTTGTTGTCGCAGTGGATATTTTAAGTGTGGTAATAGTGAATTTATGAACAAGTGCATGTGTTGCATATCTCTCATGAGATATTTCAGTTTCCCTTTCAGTCGCTTGAATATCTAGTCAATCTCCCATACGGATTCTCCTGGTTTCTATCTAATTTCTATCATCTCATTCATGTATTGGTCCTCTGAACTTGGCTTCTAAAACTCATTTATCAAAAACTTCTTGATATCCATGATCGTTCTGGTTGTCCCTAGTGGACTTTTTGTAGCTAAACCCATATACCAATCCAGTGCATGATCCCTTAGTATGATAGCTAGTTGTGCAAGTTTAGTGTCCTCATATGTGATCTATTTTGCTTCCCAGGTCTTTTCACAAATAAACAGGTGCTTTTTTGGATCCTCTGATGCTTCTCCTTTGAATTCTGGTAACATGATGGTGGGATCATGTCTTGCCATCCTGAATGTTGAACTACTACCTTTGCGCGGTGTAGATACTTGATTAATTCTCCATAAACTCACTCCCCTAGTTATTGTTCCTTGTGTAGATGTACTTCTTGTTGTCTTCCTTCTCCCAAAATTCGGTTGTCTAAACGGTGGTGTTCTTTTTGGTGTGTTAGTCACACATGGGTTTATGGGTTCCACACTGACATTAATATGGATAGGATTTATACCTTCTATTCCCGCTCTTGGACCTCTCATCTTCCTCTCATATGTTGTGCCTAGGATTTCCTCAATCTGCTCCACAGCCCGGAGGTCCTCTACCTCATCTTCATCACTTGCCAAGCCTTCCCTTGTGGCTATGACTCTTTTCTTGGTGTTCACCTTGTATTAGTAGGGTACTCCACTATGCTTCTTTCCAGCTGTCGCAATGATCCACTTGATCTAATTGTCGTCCATCATTATTGGGTCCAATGCTTCCTCCTTATTTCCTTTATCCCTTTCTCCTTCCATTTATCATTTTTTTGTCAGTGCTTCCCCCCTTCCCCCATGCGCACAGGGAAGTTTATTTGTCTGATTCCATTGCCATTACACCTTTGTTATAGAGAAATATCTTAATAGAAGTATACAACGATCTAATATACCCTCCTTGAGGCCTGCATAGAAACTCTTGCTCTGTTGTGTTGTACGACTTCATAGTATCTATTACAAATTTGGTTATAAATCCTGCTACAATACTGTCAAGTCAAAAATCTATTGTGCAGGTGAATTTATTATTTTCCTGAACTGCGCGATCTGAAATGAGGTCCAGTCTAACTTTCGGATATGATTTTTTGCATGGAAATATTTTAACCTCAATATCCACTCTTGCAATAAGTGTGGAAAATCACATAAAAATACTTCATGCAGATCAGTAAACAGATACTTCTCCATATATTTGTGTGGTGTTACTCTAGGGTTTATGTTATCTTTCTATGCAAACTCTAGCTCCTTTTTCTTTAACCAGATTTTGATCTCTACTTTTGTGGGATTCCACGATCTCAACATATCCTTCTAGCAATGCATTCTCTCACCTTCTTGTCTTCTGATTCTATATTATTTTGACCCGCCTTCTGTAGATCTTACATTATTTTAATAGATCTTCAACAGATCACATCCACTCAATCCTATTTTGTTCCAACCGGAAATAAAACCATTTGTTGGTTGTTTTTCTGAGTTATACCTTTAACATGATTGACCCAAGTTCAGGTCTGCTAGGGATCCAACAAAGCCTCTAAAACTATCCTCCCTCCTGCTAAACCAGAAGGCAATGCAGCACACATAGTGCATTGCGCAGTCTCACCCAAAATAGTCTTAATGGGTGACTGCAATACTCAAGTTCTTGCAGTCCAAACTAAATGGAGATCTGTGAAGTGCACGCTGAGATTTTTACTGATATCCACATGGATCAATCCTACCTCCTTAGGAAGTTTTGAGCACATACCTAACATGGTGAAAAGGTCCATTTTTTGGAGATAAGGACAATTTTGGAGAAGGACAGCTAGCAGGAAAAGCAGCACATGCGAGGGAAAGCTACATGCAAAGGAGGAAAGCATGAAAGGCATGAATCCAACAAAATCTAACCACATTAGGGTTAGGGTTTTTGTAAGAGATTGTAATGGCTGATAAGCTGAAAATTAGTATAAATAAGCACCTAGGAGGTCTAGTTCAAGGTTCCTAAGTTTTGTTCTGTTCGGTTAAGGAAACTATTGTAAGACCCGATACCCTTTTTGTAAGTTGTTGAGTTGTAGGAGAGTTAAGTAGATATATCTTGAGGGTTAGGTTGTAGGTTGAGGAGCCTGATGTGATCTAGTCAGCCTCATAGAATATTTTGGAACCTATTTTGAGATTGTATGATCAGAATTGTAGTGCACGCGGTGCCATCTATTACAGAATTCTAAATAAAATAGCATAAGAAGTCAGATCTTTGTGGGTGTATCCCAGGAGGGGGTGAACCATGCTAACACCTATTGTTGGTTTTATTTCTAAGTTATAACTTTAACATGATTGAACCAGGTGCATGTCTGTTAGGGATCCAACAAAGCCTCTAAAACTATCGGCCCTCCTGGTAAACTAGAAGGCAACGCAGTGCACAAAGTGCACTGTGCAGTCTCACCCAAGATAGTCTTAATGGGTGAATGAAATACTCAAGTGCTTGCAGTCTAGGACTGAATGGATATATGTGAAGTGTGCGCTGAGATTTTTATCTATTTATTAAAGAAATATACTGTCATTTTCCATGATGCATGTAATGTAATTGGATCCATTAATTCATTCCTACATCATTCTAACATCTACTCATAGATAGTAAAAGAGATATAAACATTCAATCACATAACACATGCCTTACCATGGTTCACCCCCCTGGGCTACGTCCACAAAGATCTATCTCTCAAGATCTTCTATTATGGTAGTTTCAAAACTACAGCGTCGCGCGCTTTATAGCTCGTTCTCAATCGAGTCAAGATCTATTATGAGGTGGACTAGATAACACCAGGCTCCTCAGCATGTGATCTAACCCTCAATATCTACCCTTTTGACTCTCTACAACTCAATAACTTACAAAATTGGATCGGATTACAATAGTTCTACAAGCTAGTTACTCCTTCTCCCGTGAGTAACACTTCATAAATATAAACTCCCTCCCTCTCCCTCCCTCTCCCTCTATGTCTGTGTGTGTGTGTGTGTGTGTGTGTGTGTGTGTGTGTGTGTGTGTATACACATTTTTGGAACATCAACCATTACAATGTATTACAAAAACCCTAACCCAAACTCGTTAGGTATTCCATGCATGTGCGCGTGTTGCTCTTCCTTCCAGCTGTCGCTTTCCTCGTGCATTCCTTTCTTCCCAAAATAGTCTTTCTTTCTGATTCGGCCTGCTTCCAACACCTGTGTTATGTGTTGTGATTGATTGCATGTTACCTTATGTAAGTAGTTAGACTATGAATGGATGAATGGATAAATATGTGAGATATGGTATATATTAGATCTATTAGAATGCATGCATATATTTAACAGAAAAAAGAATATTAAGAATAATAGAAATAAAAACTAGAACAAGGTCTGAGAAGATTAAGTGAAATCCCATATCCCCACTCTTTCCTAGACTACAAGAATCTGAGCATTCCATACACCCATAGGAATATCTCGAGTGAGAATGCGCAATACATTTTGTGTGTTGTGTTTCCTTCTAGTCTACCAGGAAGGCTGATAGTTTTAGGGGGTTTTGTTGGAAAACTATTCATATCTGAACCTGGGTCAACCCAAGATTAGGAAGAGAGATTAGTAACCAACAAATGGTTTTGTTGACAACTGGAACTGCATCATATTGAGTGAGTGAGATCCGTAAAATAATCACGAAAAGAATGAAGGTATAAAAAGGAATGTTCGGACCATGGAATCCAATGAAGGTGGATATTTAAATATGGTTGAAAACAAAGGAGCTTGAGTTTGTGCAGAAGGATAAAAAAAACCCTAAATTAACACCACGCAAATATCTGGACAAATACGTGTTTAGCGAATTTCATAAGGTATTTTTCTATGATTTCTCACATGTGTTGCAAGAGTGGCTATTGATATTGAAATACAACCACCCTACGAATCAAATTATACAGCTCAATTGGAATCTTGTGGAGATTGCAGAGTTACAACTTGTTAACAACAAATTCACGCACGCAATAGATTTCTGGATAGACAATATTGTGGCAGGGTTCATCACAGAATTTACAGTAGATACCACAGAGTCTTACAATGCAACAGAGAAAGAGTTCCTTAAGGAAGCCATAGGTAGGTATATCAGATCCTCTATACTTCAATCAAGATCTTACAGTATAACAAAGGTGTGATGACTATGGAAGCAAACAGCTAAACTTCCCTGCGTGCATGAGGGAAGGAGGGGGAAGCATTAACAAGAGGTGGAGAAATGGAGGAGGAGATTGATAAGGAAAAGAAGAAGGAGTCCATGGACCCAATCATAATGGAGGAAGATCAGATCAAATAGATCATGGCAATAATTATAAAAATGTGCAGTGGAGTACCCTACCAATATAAGATGAATAATAAGAAGTGAGCCATGGTAGATAGAGAGAACTTGGAAAGTGATGAAGAAGAGGTAGAGGATCTATGGGTTGTGGAGCAGATTGAGAAAATCCTACGTGCAACATGTGAAAGGAAGACAGAATGTCCAAGGGCAGGAACACAAGGCAGAATTCCTATCCATGTCAGTGGCGATGTGGAACCCATAACCCCATGTGCGACTAATACACCAGGAAGAACACCACCATTGAGACAACTGAATTTTAGTGGAAGAAAGACAACAAGAAGTGCATCCAGCCAAGGAGAAGCAACTAGAGGAGATAATTCAGGAAGTAGTAGTCAAGTATCTACACCATGCAGAGGTTGTATTTCATCGTAGTTCAAGATGGCAGGACATGATCCCACTGTTAGGTTACCAAAATTTTGGGGAGAGGCATATGAGGACCATGAAAAGCATTTATTTATCTGTGAGAAGATCTAAGAAGAAAAGAACATTACAGATGAGAATACAAAAATTGTGTTGTTAGTTATCACGCTAAGATACCATGCACTAGATTGGTACATGAGTCTAGTTGCAAAAAATACACAAGGGACAACACATACTATTGCAGATGTCAAAAATCTACTGATAAATTAATTTTAGAATCCTAGTTCAAAAGATCAGTACATGAATGAGATGATTGAAATTAGATAGAAACCAGGTGATTCAGTTTGGGAGATTTCTCAGAGGTTCAAATGATTGAAGGTTAAATTGATGTATGTCATGACTGATATGTAGCATAGACATATCTTTGTGAATTCACTGCTACCACACTTGAAATACCCTCTATGGTAGCCGAAGTTTCAAACTCAGGCAGAGGATCTACAAGCATCCCTATGACTAGAAGAGAATCAGTATCAAAAGGCAGATCCAACAATAGAAAATCTAAAGGAGCATCTGAAGAACCTCACATTTCAACTAAACCAAAATAAGGGCAAAGAGAAAAGAGAAGTTGTTTGGTGTACCACATGCAGGACATAAGGACACCACAAGAATGAGTGCCCAACTTTCATCTAGTACATGGAAATAGGGCTACCAAACCATTTTCCAACGGGATGACCATGGTTTGAGACCTATAAAACACATAGAAATTATCCATATCATTGTCCAATGATGCAGAAGTACCAAACAATACCCAATTATTCATGCTGCACTTTTTGCAAATCAGTAGGTCACATGATGAAAAATATTGTAGGGAAATGGAATTGATGAGGGAAAGAACTTCATATACCTATGTAACACACCCATGACGGGGCATAATTTTTTTTTTTTTTCTTAAAGGACAGAAACTCCATTCATGGTTCCTAATTTTGGAAGGTCAGGGAATAAGTCTGACCTCCTGGTCAAAGATCGTTCTTAACTCTATTAAGCTAGAGCAGCTCTTCGATTCCCTATTGGAACCTCTATTTAAACAAATTCACAGGTCCTTTTTATGAAACTCTGCCTATGTGACTAAGCACCAAGCACGAGATTCACCTCCATGCGTCCATGGGCTGTGACCGCACGCCTGCAAAAAAAGTGTTTTGAGACTTCACGTGTCGGGACTTCAACATATGAGCCACCCCTGACTCCCCAACTCCCGAGCTCCGAAAAGGGCTTAATGAATGTTAGCTCCCTCCACTCACGTGACCATTCCCATGACCACAGGCTTAACATAAATGACGTGTCGCATTTCGTGACTTCGGAACTTTCGATGCAAGGTTCCCCAACTCCTCCAACTCCAGAGCTCTGAAAAGGGATAACGTTCCTTATCTCCCCCTTTGGCCTTCCTCCATGCGACCATTCACTATGACCCGGGGCCTAACTCTAAAGCGCGTCGGAATTTCACGTATCGTGAGTTCTCATGACTTCCCTCTTTGAATTTTCCACCCTACGAGTCAGAGAAATGTTGAGCTCTCACCACGTGTCCTCCTTGATGGACGACCACGATAAAATCATGATTTCTCACATCGTGAGTTCGAAAAGTTATGTTCTTTGACCTTCTTGCTCTATGAGTTAGTGAAATGTTGATCTCTCACCATGTGTCCTTTTCGATGGATGGTTCCGATGATTTCGGAATTTGTCTCATGCACCTTCTTCTGGATCCAACGAATTTTGGTCCACACGCTTCAGATTTGATGACTCAGATCCGTTTTCCTCCTGCTCTCGCTTCTCGTTGTCTGGACATGGATTTCAACGGTCCAAATCTTCTCCTCTACAGCTGGGTCCTTAGGGAATTTTGAATTCCCATGTACTCCTTGCATTAATCCGTTCACGTCGGATCGACAGTCCACGACCTTCCTTGATCCAATGGTTTATATCTCATTGCAACTTATAGTTTTGGAAGTTTAGTCACGCCAACGTGTGATTCTCCCGATGTGCGAACTTGCGAATATTGAAGTATTCGAGGCGTTAATGTCTTCTCTACTTCTTCAAATTCATCGGTTGTGACAGACCTTGGATCCTCCCGAACGGATCTCATTTGTTCATCTTCCAAATGAAAGGGTATTCCCCTTCGATACTTGAATCTCACTATCCTTCCTGAGCTTCATTAGTTATGAAGGATTAAGAACATTGCACTTTTTTTCCTGGACTTAACACATAGAAGAGTCTTCTGCACAGCTCTTGCGCTCCTTCATCTAGTCTAGAACTTAGGTGGTTCTTAGTCTCTTCTTGCCTCACAGAGAGTCTATGAATATATGTACTACCTCTCCTGATCTTAATAGACTCTGTCCTCATAGTGATTGTGGGATTCGACCTCCGCAATCAGGGAATTACTCACTCAACTCTAGGATAGTGATGAAATTGCCTAGGGAAATTTATTTTGAGGAATTAAACTAGAACCTAGGAAAATCAAGCAGATGTAAAAGTTCTCAAGGAATGAACGCATACTCTTAATTTAATCATTCAATGCAGAAACCATTTATAGGCCTATAAAAACAAGCATGCATCTATTATTTCCAATTTAAATCTCAAGGCATAGAAAAAACACTTATCAGAACCATAAGGCATGATGCAACTGCTGAGAGGGGTGCTCATTTCCACCCAACCATAGGCTCAGTCACTCCCAATGGATTTATCACTGGCCACCCACAAGCTTAGGACATGATGCTCTAAGATTAAATCTCTTACTTCCAGCTCAACGGAAGTTAGGGATGAAGGTTACTCTCCTTCTCCCCATACAAGAATAGGTAAGGAAGAAGGTTACTCTCCTTATCCTATCTTTGTCTCCCTATTCCCTGTGATTATAACTCACTTGTTCACTTTCAATCCTTCCTCGAACCCGATAGCTCTGCTCCTATCTCTGCCTCTTCACAGGCCCTCTCTACCCACACCACACTTCCTTTCTTGCATTCCTTAGCAAGATCGTGTGGGGCTCAAATTCCCCCATCCGTGGTCAAGTCCAGAAGCCTTACAGGTTGGCAGTTTTCCCCCATACCCTCATTAACTCTTGAGGAGGCCTTCCCACCTACCAACCTGATGGGAATTCATTTTTGGTCAGTGAGTTGTTCTGATCTTGAGCAAGTTTAAACCCAGTATGGTAATAGTTCGGTGGAGGTTAACACAACCATTCTGGGTTCCCTCCACCACCTTTTCATTAGCAATCGTGGTCTCTCTTTTAGCACATCCCCTTCATAGCAGTCATGCAATACATATTCATTTTCTATTAAAATAACATAATTTACATTCGTCGAACTTTTATTCAAAGGTCCATCAAAACAAACATTCACACCTTTGATTTTTCCATAGTTCCCCGACCAATATAGTTATATTTACATACTAGAGGAAACATGGTGTTACAATTCCCTCCCCCTTAAAGGAACATTGTCCTTGATTTCTATCTATCAACACGATATTTATGTACAGAAGTAAACAAAATTGGATATGTCTGTCTCATGGCATCTTCCATTTCCCACATAGCCTCATCTGGTACAAAGTGTTTCCACTGCACCTTGACCTATGCAATGGTTTGGTTCCTGAGTGAGGTTTCCTTCCTGTCTAGTATGCATTGGGGTTCTGGAAAGAATTCTCCCTTCGGTTCCACCTGAATCACAGACCAATCAATTATATGATTAGTATCATGTACATATTTCTTCAATAATGAAACATGGAAAACATTATGTGCCTTTACAGTGGGAGGAAGTGTTAGCATATAGGCTACAGGTCCCACTCTATCTAAGACTTCAACGGGTCCACAATAAAGAGGTGCTAATTTGGCATAGGCTCCCATTCTTAGGTAACTCTTTCGGGGTCTAACTCGGAGATAGACATGGTATCCGGTCTTGAACTCTCTGGGAATTCTCTTTCTGTCGGTGTAACTTTTTTGTGTATCCTGAGCAATCTTCATATTTTTTCTTATCTGAACCACTTGCTTTTCCATTTATTTCATCATGTCAAGTATGATTGTAATTCTATCCACTCGATTACTCCAGCTGATTGGAATCTTGCATTATCTACCATAGAGGACTTTGAAAGGGATCATCCTCAAGGATTCCTGATAACCATTGTTGTAGGCAAACTCTACCAATGGTAGGTAGTCTTCCCACTTCTTAGGCTGATGCATTACATGCATCCTTAGCATGTATTCTACTATTTGGTTCACTATTTTTGTCTGTCCATCAGTTTGAGGGTGATAGGTTGTGTTGAACAACAAATTAGTCTCAAAACCAGCCATTAGGGATTTCCAAAAGTTTGAAGTAAATTTGGTATCTCTATCAGATACAATTTCCTTGGGAATGCCATGCAGTCTGAATATCTCCTTCACGAAGATGTTGGCAATATCTATTGCCTTACAAGTTGACTTAACAGGGATGAAATGAGAAGACTTACTCAATTTTTCCACCACGACCATGATGGCATCATTTTTCTTGGTCGACTTTGGTAATCCGGAGATGAAATCCATGGAGATGGTTTCCCATTTCTATTATGGGATTGGTAGGGGTTGTAATAATCCTACTAGGTGTCGGTGCTCTACCTTAACTTGCTAGAATTCTAGGAACTTATCTAGATAGTTAGCTATGTCACTCTTCAACCCAGGCCAATAGAATTATTTCCTAGTGATCGTGATCATATTCTGATATCATGGGTGACCAGTATATGGTCTCCTATGTAGTTCATCCATTATGAACCTCTTCAAGTCGTCACAGTTTGGAATATACAATCTATTTCTGTAAGTCAGCAACCCTCCCTCAAGCATTTGGTAGCCTTTGTATTTTAGTCCCGTAGGTTCTTGTCTTAGGTATGAGGTCAGAGTCTTAAATAATGCATATGTCTCTTATGCATTTCTGACTCTTTCCCTGACATATGTTTCGCAGGTGCTCACTTCTACCAAATGAATCATTTTTATACTTATGCTGAGGGCATCGTCCACCCTATTTTCCTTTCCTTTTATCTGTTTGATTTCGAAATAAAATTCACTTAGGAGAGCCATCCACCTAGCTTGCCTGGCATTGAGTTTCGATTGATCAAACAAGTGCCTCAACCCACAATGGTCTATCATAAGCACAAATATTCTTCCCAGGAGGTAGTGCCTCCACATTTTTAAAGCATGTACTATGGCAGCCAACTCTAGTTCATGGGTCACATAATTGATCTCATGTTCATTTAATTTCTGGGACATGTAAGAAATTACACATCCTTCTTGCATAAGGACTCCTCTGAGTCCTTCCTTGTAGGAATATGTACATACGAGGAAATCATTATCCGGGTCTGCAATCTTTAGCACGGGTGCATGGGTCAGGAGGTGTTTCAGCTCTTGAAATCTTTCTTCGCATTTTGACGTCCAAATGAATTGAATCCCCTTTTTCTGAAGGGAAATGATTGGACAACCAATCTTGGAAAACCCTTTTATGAACCTTCTATAGTATCCTACTAAGCCCATGAGGGACCTAATATCAGACATTTTTCGGGGTGGGCCATTCCATAATGGATTTGATCTTGTCAGGGTCTACTGCCACCCCTTCCTTAGATATGACATGGCCTAAGTAATGGACTTTCTTCTGAAAGAAACCAGACTTGATAAACTTAGCATAGAGATGATGCTCTCTTAGTACTTGAAGTACGAGTCTAAAATTTTCTTCTTGCTCCTCCCTATTCTTGGAGTAGATTAGGATATCATCAATGAAAACCAATACAAATTTGTCCATAAATTTGTTGAGTACATTATTCATCAAGCACATAAAGGTGGTGGGGGCATTGGTTAACCCAAACGACACAACCACGAATTCGTAGTGACCATACCTCATCCTAAAGGTTGTTTTGTAGATTTCTTCATCTTTAATCCATACATGATGGTAGCCATATATTAGGTCTATATTCGAGAATATGGATGCATCTCCCAATTGGTCGAATAGGTCATCGATTCTTGTTAAGGAGTACTTGTTCTTTATGGTTGCCTTATTGAGTTGTTTGTAATCTATGCACAGTGAGAGTGTGCCATCTTTCTTTTTCACAAACAAGATGGGCGCTCCCCACGAAGATACACTGGGTCAGATGTAGCCTTTGTCCATATCCTTTAGATGTGGCTTGAGCTCAACAAGCTCTTGCGTGCTCATTTTATATGGCATTCTAGATGTTGGTACCACTCCCGATGTAAGTTCTATTGAGAAGCCAATATCCCTTCTTAGAGGTAGACCTCGTACTTCTTCTGGGAATACGTCCTTCTATTCCATTAATATGGGGTGGTCCTCTAGGTTTGGTTTGTCGTGCTTAACGGATTCCAACACCTATATTTCATATAAGTAACACCCTTTCCTGCAATACTTCTTCATTTGAATGATCGATATTTGTCTCAATGAGACAGGCTTCTGAATCCCTTAGAGGGTTATCTATCTCCCTTCTTCGTCTACACATTCTAAAGTTTTATGATAATAGTCCATTTTAGTTTTATAAGCAACCAACCAATCCATACCAATCAATAGGTCATATGATCCCAGGGGAAGTATGTTAAGGGTCTCTCGGGTGGGCAATCAACCCATGATGAATTGGCAGGCTGGTATGGCCTATGCCACCTTTCTTTTGGTCCCAGTGGCTAGTTGTACCAACCATGTTTTAACATGGCTAAATGGTTGCAATTTACATTTATTGGCAGTCTGAGGGGATACATAACTCAAATTAGAACCTGGGTCAATTAAAACAGAAATTGGATGGTTGGCAATCATACCTTCCAGCTCCACTACTGAAGCTTGGTGATTGGCTTGATTATTTTCTAGGGTTGCATAGATTCATGGCATGCTCCTAGCCACATCACTGACGATGGTAGCTTCTTGGATATTTTAGACCTCCTTACTGGGTTTTTTTCTGTGTGGGAAGTCCCTCAATCTATGATTTTCTCCACAACCCCAGCATTTTAAGGGTTTCTTTTTTAGGTTATCGGTCTTTGTTGGGACTGTCTGAAAAGATTTATTTCCACTTTGAGGGGGGGAATTTTGCTGATATACACTTCTAGAAGGAAGGATCCCCCTAGAATCTTTTCCATATTTCTTAAATATTGAGGATTTAAACCTTTTCTTCTGGAATCCCAAACTACTCTTGTTCTTATAGTCCTCGTGGGGTCTTGTCTTGCTCCCAAATTGTTCATAACAGTACCTCGCCTTCCGAATAGCTTCTTCTAAGGTCCTTGGTTCGTCAAACTCAATCCTATCTCGGTAGGTCTGAGGTAACCCACTAATGAACTACTGCATTTTTTTATTTTTCATCTTTTATGTAGGGTACATACCTCAATAGTTCAAGGAATTTATTGACAAATTCCTCTATGGTGAGTTGTCCCAGCCGGAGTTCGTAGAATTCCTTAGTTTTCCCATCCATGTATTTTTCTGAAAAATACTGCTTCCTGAAGTATTTCTCAAACTGTTTCCATGACAAGTCCTTCTCATGGACTCCTTTCAAATTCCTAAGGTCTTCCCACCATATGGAAGCATTTCCATTCAAGTTGAAGATGGCTATTCAAGCCTTCAAGTTTTCAGAGTATTCATGGACTTTGAAATACTTATTTAAACCAAGCAGCCAAGATTTTGCCTCTGCTCCCTTCTTAATCTCTCTGTCGAAAGAGGTGGTTTGGATTTCTTGAACTCTTTAGGACCATAGGTTTTGGAACGCTTCCATATCTTTCCTTTCATCTGAGAATGTAAGCTAACCCTGCTACTAGAAGATCCTTCAGAGTTGTCAGCTTCCTTTCCAGAGGACTCTCCCGATGAGTGTCCCCTGCCTCAGGGTTGGACCTTCTTCGTGGTACTTCTCCTAGTGGGGTCAATTATGAAGTCATGCTTTCGGGTCTCAGGTGGAATCTGACTCCTCTTTTTGTGTCTTCAGTCTGCATGACTGGTTGTGGGTTCATGTTGTATTTGCCTTTGTATGTCGAATAATCTCTGTAGCAAGACTACGTTAATTTCTGTTTGTTTCTCTTGATCCTTTATCAATATCTTGTTTTCAGCCTTGAAACTCTATAACTTGGCCCTGATTCTCCTTACAGTTTCAGCTAGATGTGGAGGGGTTTCCACCACCCTCCTTTCATCAGATTCTTCATCTCTATTGTGGGAGCCATCCCCCACTTCATGACACGTCACCATCCTTTAGTATTGGAGTTTTTACATGATTTACTGACTGCTCGAGTGTTGACAAAAAACTTATTGTTATCTAATAGTCTATTAGTTCATGAACAATACACGGTTCAATTTATTAAATGCATACACACAGTAGAAAGTTTCATTCATTTCTTTAATAACATTTTTAAATCAGATTTTACAAGAAAGAGGTAAGGTAGAGTGTCATTATTTTTAAAAGTAATCCAAATAGAGTTTTTAAGTGACTCTTCCATGATCCAAAGAAGGTAAAGTGTTGTAACCATGCTCTAATACCATTTTGTAACACACCCACGATGGGGCATAAAAAATTTCGATTTTCTTAAAGGACAAAAACTCCATTCATTGTTCCTAATTTTGGAAGGTTAGCGAATCAGTCCAACCTCCTGGTCAAGGATCGTTTTTAACTCTGTTGAGATAGAGAAGCTCTTTGATTCCCTGTTGGAACCTCTATTCAAACAAACTCATAGGTCCTTTTTTATGAAACTCTGCCTATGTGACTAAGAACCAAGAGCAAGCTTCACCTCCATGCGACCACAGGTTGTGACCGCGCGCCTACACAAAAAGTGTTTTGAGACTTCACATGCCAGGACTTCGACATATGAGCCACCCTTGACTCCCCAACTCTCGAGCTCTAAAAAGGGCTTAACGACCTTTATCTCCCTCCACTTGCATGACCATTCCCATGACCACAGGCTTAACCTAAATGGCGTGTTGCATTTCATGACTTGTGAACTTTTGATGTAAGGCACCCCAAATCCTCCAACTCCCGAGATCCGAAAAGGGATAACGTTCCTTAGCTCCCCCTTTGGCCTCCATCCATGTGACCATTCACTATGACCCTGGGCCTAACTCTAAAGCGTGTCGGAATTTTGTGTATCGCGAGTTCTCACGAATTCCCTCTTTGACTTTTACACCCTGTGAGTCAACAAAATGTTGATCTCTCGCCACGTGTCCTCCTTGATGGATAACCATAGTCAAATCACAAGTTCAAATAGTTATGTTCTTTGACCTTCTTGCTTTGCGAGTCAGTGAAATGTTGAGCTCTCTCCACATGTCCTTTCTGATGGACGGTCTCGGTGATTTTGGAACTTGTCTCATGCACCTTCCTTCGGATCCAACGTCTGTTGGTCCACACGCTTCAGATCTGACGGCTGAGATCCATTTTCCTCTTGTGCTCACTTCTCGTTGTCTAGATGTGGATTTCGACGGTCGGGATCTTCTCCTCTACAGATGGGTCCTTAGGTAATTTTGAGTTCCCACGTACTCCTTGCGTTAATCCTTTCGCATCGGATCGATGGTCCATGACCTTCCTTGATCTAACAGTCCAGATCACATCGCAACTTCTAGTTTCAGAACTTTACTCATGCCAATGTGCGATTATCCTGATGTGAAAAATTATGAATACTGAAGTAGTCAAGGCGTTAATGCCTGCTCTCCTTCTTTAAATCTGTCGGTCGTGACAAACCTAGGATCCTCT
>SNQJ01S0082210.1:21271-55336 GCA_010110895.2 Picea sitchensis
GTAAAAAGGGGGAGAGACGAGAGATAGAAAGGAGAGCAAGGGGATGCAGAGTAGAGTTTAGAGTCGAGGAAGGAAATTGGGTGTGATGTAAAATATTACATACAGTGAATGATTAAATTTCCTCTCTACTGTGCAAATCCTTGATATGTTGCTTACTCTATTCATCGGAATATTCTTGATACGCCTGTCGAATCAAATACTAGACAAAAGATAGCATGGCAAAAAAAAGATTCCTGTTATACAAAAGATAGAAATGGAGAAGATATTGGATAACAGAGTTCCTCAAGAAGACCGTAAGACATGAGTACCTAAGGAGTACTTGGTAAAATGGAAGAATCAGCCAGTGGGGATGCTACATGGATGACTGAAACAATTATACAAGAAAATGTCAGCATTGTGGAAGAACTCATGAACATGAGTTCATGAATTTTTCCGACCTGAACTGAGCATAAGCTCAGCTCTAGAAGATCCTCGGGGGCTGTTGGAAAATCAAAGTCAATTTAATAAAGAGAATAGGGTGCCTTAAATCTACTTATTGTATTCCGGGCCTGCATTGAATAAATTTTCAAGGATCTCTCAATCCCACAAATGCAATAGCCGTGAGGGGAAGCAGGGATTACAAGCAAGTAAATCAGAGGGATATAAGTGATTCGGACCTTTAATTTTGTGGGATTGTCTCAAAGTTTGAATTGTATTTAAGCAAATTAAGTTCGATTGCAAGGGGGGATGAGAGGGCACGAGAGAGAGAATGCACAAGATTGTTGCAAAGGAGAGAAAGAAAATTCATTAATAAAAGCTTCATCTATTTTTCAAAGATCCTTGTATGTGGAATCCTTCTTCATCCTGTGAAGGATTGTGATATTTCTCCTGCTGATAGAACACATCTAACCTTTCATATTATTTCAATGATCCTTGAATCGAAACAATTTCAAGTGACCCATAATTTCATTCCCAGGAGCATTGGGACGGCGTGGAGGATCACAAAGTGGAACTCCGCTGATCAAAGAACTCAATGGTTCCAATCATCCCGGAAGACAACGACGATCTGATCGGAACTAAACAACAGCAACCAAATGGTCCAGATCAGAAATGGTTATGAGGGTCTAAAACCGACGATTTTGTGATTTTGTGGCCATGTGTCCATCGAAGGAATGGAAGCGAAATTTGAGGTAAGTACAAAAACGTTGTTAAATTGATTTCCGTTGGGGTATGGTCATATCGCATAGTCCCGAGGTGTTGGTATGAAGTATAAAATGATTTCCGTTGTGTGCTAGAGAACACAAGAGGTGCTTAACCCACCAATTAAACAAGAGTCACAAATAGAACGGATATGCTAATTTTAGTGACAGCTAGCTAAGTTTAGCCTCTGGCTGACCTCATTTCACTAACACCACCGCATTAAGTGGTATCGAGCTTGTGATCTAAGAAAATTGTAGCATTGTATATGAAAGGGAAAATTTATTTTTCACCTTTACCAATAATCAAGGCAAAAGAAAGTCTGAAAAGTGACACTTTAAAAACAGATTTCTTACCCTCGCATTACGGCTTTAATAGGACGAGGTGGAGAGGTCGAGGAGGTAGACCTATAGCCAATGTAGAAGTATTGGAAGAATTAAGAAGTCTCAGAGAAGAGATGGCAGCCATGAGAGAAGGTGGAAGAAGAGATCCCAGAAGGTGATGTTAGTGAAAATGAATAGGAAGATGAACCCGAAATTGAAGAAATAACAGATGAGAATATTGGATTGAAGTCAAGTATGGGCAGCCATTGGAGCTAGTTCAAAACCAAGACTAGGAAGTAAATGCATATGATGGAGGTTTAAATCCTGAGGAATTAGTTGATTAGATAAATTCCATGGATAAGCATTTTGATTTTATTGAAGAAGGACCAACAAGAACAACCTTGTAGTCAATTCAACTTACATCTACATGACCAACAACCCTAAAAATTATTTCTATAAAGATTAGATTTTACAACATTATTACTATACACTTTATTTATAGGATTTACAATAGAAAAACCATAAATAAAGGCACCCAAAGTAGTTACAAGTCCATGAATATTATTGGCTATAAATCTTGTGAATCTCGGGATTCTTTTATAGTTGACTATCAATTCGACTTGCCAGTCGACCTCCATTCGGTCTTGAGTTAGCTACACCGACCATCCTAGAACTCTTGTTGGTCAGCCTCTTCAACTTGTTTTCGAGCATCTCGACTTCAAATTTACCTGGTTGAACACTTCGACCTTTGAATTTATTTTCCAGCCGATCCACCTCAACTAGATCTTCACTACAAAGAAAAATAATGTCCAACATTCTACCACTGCTTCTTCTGCTGAACCTGAGATTCCAAAACTTTCATCATTGCACCTGTGGCACTTCAATTCTTACTGCCCTCTCTCCAAGACCAAGATAACTCTTCATAGCACTCACAAACTTGTTCAAAGAGTCTTATTTCCAATGTGTTTAATTTCTCTAGTAACACCTTGTTTCTTTATACCATGTCTCTGCTACAAAATTGTATTGTACATCAATATGCTTAGTCTTGGAATGATAAGTAAGGTCATTTTCCATAAATATTTCTCTTTGATTGTCACAACTTATCTTCATAGATCTCTTCTCAAACTCGATTCTTGAACATAACCTTTGCAACCATATTGCTTATTTTCTTTTCCATGGATGCCATGTATTCAAATTCCATTTTTGAAAAGGATACAATGACCGTCTCTCTTACTCATCCATATAATTTCTCCACTGAACATCTTGAATATATATCCATTGGTCAACCTTCATAGATCCATATCTCTCTCTATCCCAATATTTTGACATCGACAAAGCCATGTACATTTAATTCATTATCATCTCTAGGTTTTCCTGGTAGCATATATAGCATAATCTTTTGTGCCACATGAATACTTAAGTACTCTCTTTAAAGTTGTCCAATTCTCCTTTCCACATGTCGACATGTATCTACTCAACACCCCACTACATGGGAAATGTCCATTCGATTGCATACCATCACATACATTACACTACCAACAACACTTTGCATAGGGGAACACATGCCATGTCCTCTATTTCTTCCTGTGTCTTTGGACATTGTTCAAAAGTTAGCCTTGTTCCCACAGGAACCAGAACCTTCATAGGTCTCACATGTTGAAACATTTCAAATTGTTTCAATATAATTTTCCTGGGTTCAACCAGAGATTTCTAGTAGCTCAATCTCTCTCTTGATCTCCTTCCAAGAATGAATTTCGCTACACTAAGATCCTTCATGCTCTAACTTTGAGGATAGTTTTTCTTCACCTTTATTGCATTCATGTTGTTTCCAATCAGAAACGTGTCGTTGACATGCTACACGTTATATATATGAAACACCCACCTTCTCATTTGTAATATATGCAATTATCAACTTTTATTTCTCACAAATCCCAAACTAAGGATGCATGTGTCAAAATTTTGGTACCACATCCTTGGTGATTCCTTTTATCACTCAGAAGGGATGTTTCTGTTCAAACCAAATATTTATTTCCCTCTACTACAAATCCTTCAAATTTTGTTTCATGTGATTTCTTCTTCCAGGTCCCTTGCTGTAGGTAGAAACATTGTCTTCACATCCATCTTTTTATTTCTGTGATAAAATGTTTGTTCGACAACACATGTATTCCAACAGAGGATGAACACCCTTAGTAACCACTCAAATAAAATATAAAAAATCAACATTAACTGGACAGTTTTCATCGCGGTAAAACCCCTCTAAGGGGAAACATCCACTAATTCCAACCAATGGCCACTTGGAGGAAGTTTATTAATGCAAAGAAAAAGATTACAGAGATTTTAAAGAGAGTTTCTCATAATCGATCATCAGCAAATGACCTCCATTCTCTTTAAATAGAGATCACGTAATTCAATCGGGTGTTAAGCCATGGATCAATGACTATTAAGATCGAGAAAAGTATGAACCATCGGATCTATGTTGGAACATATTGTGATCATCAAATTTCCTAACTACAAATGCATACTAAAGAAACACACTAAAAACACACTTTACCTAACGTATATATTATACCAGTAGATAACTAACTCCTATGTCTAAATATCCTAACATCCCCCTTAAGAACAACTTGGGATAGGATTGAAGGATTTACAATAGTGACACAATAGAGAAGAAGGAGGCATTAGAGACTATCCTTTAATGACAACTTCTTGAACTCCTTACATAGATCGGGTTTGAGAACTTTGCTTCCAGAAAAGACTTTGTGAAAATGTCTCAACTTGATCTTCCAGGAGGGGAAAAAAAAAGAGCACTTCAATAACTTGATCATGAATTATCTTCCTGATGAAGTGCATGCTTAGCTCTGCGTTTTCACGCCGATGTTGACCGGTCTTTGGTGAGCTTGATGAACTCATTGTCACACCAAAGGTCGGTCGGATGATGGTGCTGGAATCCAAATTATGAAAGGATCTCACGCTGAAAGCCACTGTGGCTTCGACTTGCATTTCTACCACTACTCGACACTGCTTTTACCGGCTAGGAAAGTGCAATATTCTGTTTCTTACAGCCCAAGTGATGTGTCTTGAACCAAGGCTGAAAAAACATAAATTGCAGACTTCCTCATCATCGGGTCACCATCTAATTTGAATCATGTGGAAACCAACCAATAAAGGATTCCCCCTAAACCGTAATGTATCCCGAATCCAAACTATACCATGAACATAGCGAACTATCATTTTAGCTACTTTCCAATGGCTTCATGGGGTGTTTTCTACATACTGCAACAAGACCAACAACAAAGGAAATGTGGATGGGTATGAGTCAAGTATAAGAGGCTACCAACTAACTAACGGGTATAGGTGGCATCAACTTCTGGAGAAGTACATGTGGCAATAAGATTGACTCCAGACTGGAAGGGAGATGGAGCATGTTTACAGTATTCCATGTGAAAGCGATGAATTAGGTCACAAGCATACTTAGACCTGGAAAGAAAAATTCTTCATTGGTTTTCAAAACTTAGAGGCCAATGAAATAATGCAAAAATCCCAAGTCCTAGCTATTTCAAATTTATTCCTAAGGTCGGTTTTCACATGGTTTAAAAGTTTTGAGTCAATTAGTAAGGATAAGGTCATTAACATAAAGGAAACAGATTATGAGATGGATTCCCTACTCTCTTTGTATAGACATTAGATCCAAATGGCATCTAGAGAATCTAGTGGCACAAGAAAGGTGCCCATTTTGGCATACCAAGCTCTCCAGGAGATTGCTTGAGACCATAAAGCATTTCTTAAGGCTACAAACAAGGCTAGAGTCATTCTCGACAGCTGTGAGGTTGTTCCATGTATTTCTTCTGAAAATATCCATGTAAGAAGGCGCATTTAACATCGATCCGATGGACCTCCCATTTATGTGAGGCAACAAGGGAAAGAACAAGGCATATGGAATCTATTTTGCTATAGGCAAGGTTTTAAGGATAAGTCAATTCCTTCAACTTGGGAAAATCCTTTGGCAACTAAACGAGCATTGTGTCTTTCAACACTTCCATCCGATGCATACTCAGTTCTCAGACCCATTTACATTTAACAAGTTTTCTTCCTTTAAGAGGCAGCCAAGATCCCAAGTATCATTTCTTCATTAAAGAATGATACTCTTAATTCATTTTTGTATCCAAATCTAGATGACTTGAAGCTTCTCGTGAAATGTCTCTAGATCATGAGTTTCTGAAACTTGATCCAAAAGAGAAGAGGCTCCCTCGAACTGGTGTGAACGTGTCTGACACCGATATGAAGGATCAACGCATAAGATTACTAGTTGTTTCCTCGTGTTGAACAGCTCCATCTAGGAAGTGGTGGAGCCGGTGTTGGTTCAGTTCAAAGGACCCATTTGGAGGAGGGTGAGCAGCTGAAGGTGGATTTTCATCCTCACCGGCCATCATACAAGAAACCAGATCAAAAAAAGAAGCGCATAAACACCGGTCATGGCTCATGGTGCTAAAGAAGGCAATAACCTGTCAAATTAGTCATGAGGCCAAAGAAGGCATAAACTTCAAATTAGGATCTCAAGCCAAGAGATTTTCATCAAATTTAACATCTCTTATAATAATAATTTCATTACAATGTGATTGAAGAAGTCTCAGAACCTTTGACATCTTTAGAATAAATCCAACAAATATACACTTTCACTTTTAGGTCAATGCTTTCCTTTTCTCATCAATGGTGTTGCCCATGCTATAGTGACAAATACACGGAAGTGACTTACATCCGGTTTAATTTTAGTCCAAGCTTCTTCCGTGTTATATTTTTAAGAGCTTCCTGTGGAGTGCACTTACTATGTAATTGTATTGCTGATGGCTTCCTCACCACACTTTAGACTTAATCCCTAGACGGACGCACCACCATTTCTTTAATGTGCGGTTCTTTCTCTCAACAACACCATTTTGTTGTGGTGTATATGGAACAGCATGCTGCATTTGGATTCCATGTGTAGTGCAAGAATTTGTAAAATTATTGTTCACATATTCACTTCCATATCCTGGTTTTAACCTTCGAATTTGATTTCCAGATTGCTTTCTACAAGGGACTCTGGTGGCCAAAAAATCCTACTGCAATTTGTTCTTAAGATTTAAGAAGTAAACACAAGCACGTCTGGAAATGTCATCAATGGCACCACAAATACTTGCGCCCAGGAAAAGAAGGAGAAGAAGTGGACCACACAAATCACTCAACAAGCCGCAAAGGGCCTCAGGCATGCTAAGAGGCACATTTTTCAAAACTATCCCATTGATACTACCTACAACAATCGACACAAACACCATATCTCCATGAAACAAGAGGAAGATCACCACCATCTCAAGGATTAAGATAGTTGTTGCCTGTTTATAGTTTAGATGACCAAACCACTCATGCCAATTTTTTCAAGTCATCGCTATGAACAACAAAACTGATGAAAAAGATGATGACCCAAAGTTGTCAAACTTGTACAACCCTCGGTAATATCAACAATTCCAGCTTGCAAGAACATGATTATAATCTTTTAGATCGATCCTTGATTACAACTTGGTGAGGTGAAAACTCTATGGTTTTATCTTCACCTGAATGAGTGATTTGATATACTGATAAAAGGTTACAAGAAAGACTTGGAACACATAATACATCATTGAAATTACCATTATCTACTTGAATTGTTCCAGATCCTACAAGACTAAGAGATCTATCATCACCAACAAATATTTTCTTGGTGTTACATTCATTTAGAGCAGAAAATATGGCTTTATCCTTAGCCATATGTTAAAATGCTCCTTAATCAATAAGCCACTCATCAGAAGAAGAAGTAGTAGTAGAATTTGAATTGAAGGAGAAACCAGAAGAAAAAAGTGCATGTTCGTGAGAAGAAGAAGTAGAATCAATACTAATGTTCTTCTTCTTCATCGCTACTTCCAAAGCTTCCATCTTCTTGAAACATTTGGACTCATCATGACCATCTTTATCACAAAAGTTGCAATGTATGTTAGTATTCTTACTTTTATATTTTGCTCCTTTGTCACCAGTAGGATCTGAAGTTGTCTGAGCAGGTTTGGGACCTTTATGTTGTTTGTTGTTGTAGCGAGGATGTTGCTTCTTGGGATACTTGGGTTTATCTTTCTGCTGGGCAACTAAGGATTTGTTGGAGGGACCTGCAATGTTGATCACTCCAAATTGTACAAGCTTATCTTCCTCTCGAATCAAAGAAGAACAAAAGGACTCAAGAGTGGGTTTTTCATAAGATTCTTCCCCTAGAGTCTCTCTCATGGGATAAAAGGTAGATACAAACACAGAATATGCACTACCTAACTTAGAAAGAATAAGATAGATGCAACGCTCTTCCTCCATCTTTATCTTACATTCTTCACAAAATATTCTGAGTGCTTTAAACCTAGATAGATAGTCTCCAAGGCAAGACAAATCATTTGGACTCAAGGTTAGTATTTGATTTTCTAACTGTTGTGCTCGAATAATATTGAGTTTACCAAACACAGATCCAATCGTGTTCCAAGCTTCTTTGGGGTCATCAATATCTTGAAGGTGGTACCTTAAATCAAGAGAGATGGAAATTTCAATTAGTCCACGTGATTTGTCATTCCTATTATCCCAATTATCTTTATTATCAACATCAATGGGTTCTTTTTCGTTTCCCAAGGTAATCTGGTACAAGCCTTTACTTCTTAATAAATCTTCCATATAATATTTCCATTGGAAGTAGTTGCTGCTGGTAAGTAAGACAATACTTGTAGAAGATATATTAAATATGCAGATAATGTGGATTTAAAAACTGAAATTGATGATCTGGATGAAAAGAGATCAAAAAGTTATGCGGTTTTAAAAAAAACGGCACTGTAAACGGACTTCCGATGTTAGAGTTATGCCCTTTTAAAAAAAGACACAATCATTAACCAAATGACCACGCGATTGTGTAAGTTGCTTTATGAAGTGACCCACTTTTATAAAGAGAAGTGGGGATCACTTTTACAATGAAGTTACTTTATAATAGAAAAGTTGCATGCAAAATAAATAACTCTAAAATAAAATATTAAAGCTACTTATAGTGGTTCACTTTTATACTTGAAGTGAAATGCACTTTACAATTTTAGCATGAACTTTTTCAAAAAAGGTAACAAAAGAGAGACTTGAACTCAAGACCTTTTAATTAACAAGACAACTTTTAACCAAATGATCTAGCAAAAAATATTGTAATGTTCAGAAGGATGATTGTTGTTGTTGTTGAAGACGGCCTTAGAGAGCGTGCTAAAAAAAACTCTTTTCACACAAGAACAAATTTTCGCTTCTCGATGACAACAAGGGTTAGATCTCGGTTAGTACCTAGAAGATGCACATTTTCCTATTTGTTTCTGAATTGCGGAGATCGCACAGGGCACAGGGCAAAGAGAATACACAGATCTAAAAGAGTAGAAACCCAGAAATAAAAAAAAATACAAACCGAAATAAAACCAAAATAAAACTTTGCAGAAATTTAAAAAATGCGTATTCAGGCTTTATACCTCTGGATCTGATTGTAATGGCCGTATCTTGGGAAAATGGAAACCTTTTTGAGTGAAACGAAAAGTGTTCCTAAATGAAACAAGTGCTTCGGATGCAATGGAATAGTCCTCTCAGCCCATAAATGTATATAAATTCCAGAAAATGGAGATGAGGCAACTCGCCTTCACGATTTTGATCTACACCATGAGAAGGTCTTCAAACAGGCTCTGATACCATGTTTGACAACATAGGTATTCAAACAGAGGACAATCACCTTTAGTAACCACTCACATAACTAGATCAAATACTAACACACTAATGTTTTCACGTGTTAAAACCCCTATGGGGAAACATCCACGGCCCCAGCCAACGCGACCACTTGGAGCAGTTTATTAATGCAAAGAAAAATATTACAGAGAGATTTTACAAGAGGGTTTCTCACAATCACTCATCGACAAATGACCCTCCATTCTCTTTAAATAGAGATCATGGAAGAATTGGGTGTTAAGACACGAATCTATGGCCGTTAAGATTGAGGAGAATATGAACCGTTGGATCACTCTATGTCGGGAACATATCGTGACCATCAGATTTCCTAACTACAAATGCATACTACAGAAACACACTAAGAAACAAACTTTTACCTAACGACATATTAGACCAAGTAGATCTTAACTAAATCCTAAGTGTCTAAATATCCTAACAATGTTGCAACTAAAGACATTAGTAATCTAATGGAAGTTAATTTTGCAATAGGGGAAAAAATATCACCGAAGTAGACTCATTCGACTTGGGAATATCCTTTCGCTACCCATCGAGCTTTGAATTTATTGACTTGACTTGAGGTGTTCATATTCTTCTTGAATACCCACTTGCTACCAACAAGATTTCTTTAACCGAGTAGTTCAACTAAATCCCATGTCTCATTCTTATGTAATGATTCCATATCTTCAGCCATGGCATCCTTCCAGAGTTTACCCTCTTCTAATTTGATTGCCTCCTTGACAGTTTTGGGCTCTTCGTCGATGGAAGTTAACACAAATGTGGAACAAAATTCGGTCGGAATATACATTTCAACTAGTTTTCATACTCCTTCTGACCTCCTTACAACTAGGGTTAGTTGTTCCACCTCTTCATCTAATTCATTTGACTCCTCTGAATCATATCCTTCATTCCTCATATCAAACTACACCTTCTCTGGATCATTCTCTATTTGAACCATCACTTCAGACTTAGACTTCCTTCCGACTTATTTGAAGACCACATCTCAATTGTACAGTGTTTTCCTTGATGCAGGATCCTAGAGCTTATATCATTTCATTTCTTCTTTGTATCCAATGAAAATATGCTTGACTTACTTCTTGTCCATCTTGCTCCTCTTTTCCTTGGAAGCATGCACAAATACATCACAACCAAATACTTTGAAATGTGAAATCGAACTCTTTCTACCAGACCATACCTCATGTGGAGTCATGTCGAATAGAGCCAATGAAGGATACATATTTACCATATATTTTTTAGTTGATCCAGGTGGATATCGATGGCCACCAACCTATTTCATTGGCTTGAAAAGAAATCTTCCACCTTGGAAGTTTTTTTTTTTCTAGTTTTTGGGTCATGAACTTCCGGGGCCATTTTGAGGCCCTAAACAACGTTTTTAGGGCTCACCAAAGTCAATCTATATTTTAAGTTAGATACTCATGGAAAAATGTGTATTCCTCGGATAGACCTTTTCAACGAGATATCGTGCACCCCAAACAAAGATCGTATGCCAAAGTTACGCCCCCAAGAAGTTGATACACCAAACTACCCAAAATGGGGTCCACAAAACTGTTGGATTTTCATCTTCTGGGCTTAGGGTTTTGGATTTTCTTTATGTTAAAAATTCCTTGGAGCCTCATTGTAAAGATCATCTTCTTGTGAATGCAAGTAGCCGTCACATATCTTCTCAGAGATAAGCTGCCACCATTCTAGCGAGTCTTTGACTCTGTATTTTTATAGTCTTTGTACATTTTCGCTCATTAATAGAAATTGTATATTATTGTATCTCTATATTTATGGTTGCATATCTGATACATTTATATTATATTATTGGATATATAAGATATCTCTATATATTTTTTTGTTATATCTCCTCTCTCATTTCATGCTAAAAATAATCCAAATTAGTGGTATCAGAGCAGGCTGCTCTTGATCATTTTTTAGTGCATGTCCCCGACAAGGTTCAAGTATATAAAGTTGGGTATCTATCTTCTCTCCCTTGAGGAAAATTACTATCGCACACCCAAGAAACCCTCCATGAAATAATAAAAGAAAAATGACACAGCAAAATATTCTATTAATCTGTTGCTTGAGCAAGCTCTCACGTGACAGAGGGACAAAATGATGGGGATTTGTTCCCACATCCTTCAATGCCTGCTGATAACAACATGCATGTCTTCATCAAGCAACCACTTGGGAGGTACCTCTCCTTTCAAGGTACAATTTAATTTTGATATTACTATATTTGAAGGACAGATAGATGCGGATGCCCTAGACAAATGGTTAAATATGCTAGAAGGTTATTTCTCTGTTCACAAATTTTTCGATAGGGAAAAGATCACCTTCGCACTCCTTAAGGCTCTCCCCCATGTCAAAAAATTGTGGGAAACTTACTGGGATAAAAGTTCCACAGAGGAGTCTAGAATATATGGGTCCGAGCCCACTTGGGATTTTTTGTGTGGATGTGGTCAATGAATAATATTACCCTGTTGGAAAATATGAATACCAGTACATGAGATGGACCACACTGGGTCAAGAGAGGGTCCAAGCAGTGCCAGAGTTCACCAATATATTTCATACCTTGCGAACCAATTTGGGTATCAAAGACTCTGAGCAAAATTTGGCTCTGAAATACCGTGGGGCTCTACACAAATACATCCAAACTGAAATGGATTTTCTGGACATCTCATCACTCGGTGCTTCTTATCGATATGATGTTAAAATTGAGCAGAAATTTAAGCACCAGAGCAAGAGAGAACAAGCAGGAGTTTGGGTCTGCAAATCTGTAACAACCTAAGTATGGTAAATATGACCCTAACAACCAAGCTTCAGAAAACCAGTCCAAGCCACAGGAAAAGAAGGGTAACAAAAAGACAAAGAAGGACACTGGAAAATGGTGTGATTTCCACAAAATCCCTTGGAACAACACTGATGAACATCACTCAAAACATTCATTGGTGGCCGAGATCAAAGACAAGGAGTTGAACCCTGATTCATAATATGATTTAGAAAATACTGATAGAAGATAGATCATCGACACATATCCCACTTCCATTGTCGCGACCACAATAATTCAACCAAGAGAACCAATAGATCCTGAAGAGGGGGAGCACCTTTTTCATTCATAGATGTGGGTGAAGGGGACCCTGTTGCATTTTATCGTTGATAGAAGAAGACAAAATAACCTCATCTTAGAATATGTCATTAAACAGTTGGGATTGTTGAAAACACCACACCCTCAGCCATACAACATCAGGTGGCTTCGCCAGGGATGAGACCTCGATGCCAACTAGCAGTGTCAATTTTCATATGGCATCAAACCCTTCAAGGATGAGGTATTGTGATGTTTCCCCACTGGATTTTTGTAATGTTCTCTTAGGCCAACCATATATGTGGAAGCACCACGCTGTTTATGAGTCTCGACCTTGTAGTGTCATTATTACTCTAGGGGTTTATCTCTAAAGAATACCAAAGGTAGTTCCAACTATTGTCCTACCTAAACAGTGCCGCAAGGTAGTATCTCATACTACAAAATTCAGCCTCTTCACAATCTGTTCAAAAGGTGAATAGAAGGAATTTGCAACCACTACAGCCTTGTCCCAAGCACCTTCTATCTAAAAGAAGTAGTTTGACAAGGATGTAGAAAAGAACAAATCATCCTTCTGCACATAGTCATCTCATGCAACTCGACTGGATGAACAAACTCAACCCCGCCAACAACAACTTCATGACAACCTTCAACAAACTAAGAAACACAACTTCTCCAACAAGGAAAGCTGCTCACCAAGATTCAAGTTCAAAAAATGGTTCTCCCTCTCCCTTGTGAACTCAACACAATGGAGACCATTGCTTCTTGTGCTTCTTGTTGGTTACTACTCACTCTTCCTACTCTTGGGTTGACCCAGGTTCATATCTGAACAGGTTTCCAACAAAACCCCTGAAAACTATCGGCTCTCCTAGTAGACCAAAAGGCAACACAACACATAGAATGTACTGCATAGTCTCAGTCTCACCCAAGATAATCCTATGGGTGATTGCAATGCTCATATGATTGCAGTCTAGGAAAGAGTGGGGATCTGAGATTGCACTTAATATTCTTAGGTCTTGTCTTGGTTGTTATTTCTATTATTATTAATATTCTTTTATCTGTTAAATATATGCATGCATTCTAACAGATCTAACCTATAACAGATCTCACAGATTTATCCATTCATACATTCATATTCTAACTACTTACAAAAGGTAACATGCAATCAATCACAACACATAACATAGGTCTTATCGTGGTTCACCCCCTCCTGGGATACGTCCACAAAGATCTGGCTTCTTATGCTCTTTTATTTAGAATTCTGTAATAGATGGGTCCCCGCACACTACAATTCCAATCATACAATCTCAAAATAGGTTCCACAATATTCTATGAGGCTAACTAGATCACACCAGGCTCCTCATCCTATGAGATAACCCTCAAGATATAGCTACTTGACTCTCCTACAACTCAATGTCTGACAAAAATGGTATCAGGTCTTACAATAGTTTCCTTAACTGAACAAAACAAAACTTAGGAACCTCGACCTGGACCTCCTAGGTGCTTATTTATACTAATTTTCATCTTATCATTTGTTACAATCTCTTACAAAAACCATAACCCTAACGTGGTTAGTTTTTCCTGCCTGCACGCCTTGCATGCTTTCCTCCTTTGCATGTGGCTTTCCCTCGCACATGCTGCTTTTCTTGCTAACTATCCTTCTCCAAAATTGTCCTTATCTCCCAAAAATGGGCCTTTTATCCATGTTAGTTCTGCACCCAATAGGCCCCCAACATTGACATGTGGCCCGTCCTGAGCCACTTAGCTAGTGTGTGCTCCTTCTACAGCTATTTCCAAAATTTGGAACTTGTCTGCTAGTTCCCTTCCTCGCGTCTTGACCTGCACGATTTTTCCTGTCAGTGCCTCTACTGACTAGACTGTGATATCCTCCTGGATAAGTTTTGTTCTCTTTGTGTGCACCTACACCATTTTTTTCTTTTCCTCCTCTAGCTGTGCGATCATCTATGCTGGTTGTTACTAGAGGGGTTCTACTTTCGCCTGTCTCTCCTATTTTTGCATCTGCGCGGCTTTTAAATCTTCCTGCAACTTCTTCAAGTCTTGATTACCTTTCAAGTGATCTATGATGTTCATTGTTTTCTGTCTGTTTTTGAGCTCTTGTATGGCTACACTAATGATTTCCTCTTATTTGTCCCACTACTGGACCTGCTCATCATGTTCTAGTTCTTTCCAGAGCTGCGCAGATCTGTCAAACAACTCTTCTGCTACGCTTACGTGCTTCTCCAGTTTTACTAATTGGAGTGCAACTTCTTGTTTCCTCTTCTCTTTGACCTTGGGAGGATTTGTAGGAGTCAAATTTTCTTTAAAATCCTCAATCTCTTGCCTATATAGTGTTCAATGGTTCATGAAATAAGCTTAAGTTTCTCCTCTGCACTTGTGTTCTCTGTCTGCATGTTGTCAAGGATGTGATTGTATACTATTGTCACACCCTATTCTATTCTATCTATGCGCTCCTTTTCTTCCTTGGTTTCAAGATTGACTTACTCGACCACCAATTCCAAGGTGTCCTTGTCATTTCGCGCCTCCTGCAGGTCTGTTGCATTTGTTCTGGCAGGTGGTTATACCTCTTGTGCGACACTGACTTGGAGCCTGTACAGTGCCTTGGTAGGTATTCTTGCTAATACTAGTTCTACCTGCGATAGATCCTTCAATGGTGTCTGTGTTGTGGTGTCATCCATCTGTAGCATGGTAGGTGTCATTCTGATTGTGGGACTCGCCTGGGAGGTCATTTGAACCATTTCTTTCTCACTCAGCGTAGTCCTTGTCTCTACTACTACTGATTTGGGGAAATATTTTGTTCCCCTTTCAAGCCTCTGCCCTGACTATATGTGCTCGAGGACCTGCTTTATCCCTACCATCTCGTCTTTTATTCTACCTCTCTGGTGTTGGGCTTCTTCAAATTCTTCTGCTGCGTGGTCTCGCACTTTCTATGCCACGAGATCTGCATCATCCTTAGTGATAATGTATTATGGTGGTTGTTTATGTGCCTTGGAATTCTTGTGTGAGCCCCCCTTGTGTATAATCAGGCACTTGGGTGGCCATGTTTCCTATGGGGTGGCTGCTGAGGGAGTTTCTTGTATTGTAGTGTCCCCCACCCCTTGTTCCTTTTGTATTGGGCTAGTGTTCTTTTTCACTGCCTGTGCATCTCTCTTCGGTGCACTCCCCTTCTTCTGTTGCAACAGCTTCTGGGTGGGTTTCCCCGAATTCGTTGGATTTTTGGGTGTATTTGTGTCATCTGTAGGTGTCTTGGTTGGCCCTACGTCTTTGGCCTATCGACCCTGCGCACTATCCTATGGGTCGATATCCATGCCAGCCGTTACTGGAGTTTGGAATTATTCCTACACGGGTGTGGGGATTCTTGGTTCTATGTGTGGTGAGGGAATTGCGTCAACATCGACAAATTCCCCCCTTTGTGCAATTTCTAGCTTGACCTCGTCGGTTTCGTAAGGTGCTCTAACACTACTTCAAGTTTTTCTTGTTGTTTGTATCGATGCACAAATATTTGGAGGTTCCATCATGGGCACTGGATGCTTTCACTGGATGGTTGTCAACTGGTTTGCATTGTGCACTCATCAAGTCGGCTCTACTCTGTGTGCTCTTCTAATGCTGCAAGTTTCGAAATTCACAAGAAGTTGTAAATTTCTCGCATTTCTCATTATATAACATGTGACATCAATGTTGTGAAGATTTTCATAGAAGCTTCCCCGGATGTGATTAATGCAACCAGTACATTTCATTTAATTTCATAAATACTGCCAGTAGGCGCCTTTTCACCGTAACCATCATTTTTCGCTTCTCTAGACTGTTGGTACCTTTTTTGTGGTACTGAACTCTTTGAGTGTGCCACATATCTTTGTTGTAAATTTTCCTTAGTGTGCAGTGTGTCACCCATATGATGTGCACATACATTTTTCTTTTCGTCACACTGAGTCCATTTCTGTTGCGCGCTGCATTTCCCAATATTTTTGTATTTCTTATTCCTTTTTTTTCTCCTTTTTATTTATTTTTCTCATTTTTCTCTCTTAACTTCTGAAATAGTACACTATGTACATGTTTTCTTACTGTGTTGTAATTTTTAAGTGTTAGGAGGTCGACTGTCCCTGTACCGTTTCAGTCGACTCCCATTGATAATTCCTTTCAGTTTTGTGCCTCCCAGGTATTTTAACTGTACATATCCCCCATCTGTGACAATATTCACTTCATATGGCCACAACCAATGCATTCTGAATTTACCAAGATGTTGGAAAAAATTGCTATCATAAAGCGAGACTAGGTCTCCCTCCTTGAAAATCTTCCTCTTGATATGTTTGTCATGCCAAGATTTGTCTCTTTCTTTCTATATTTCTTGATGAAATCCTGCCAGAATCCTATCCTCTTCCATCTCCATTATTTGATTGATCCTTTCCTTTATTGCGCCTCTTTCTGTCATGTTGGTGATTGTTGCTACGCACAAGATGGGTACTAGAAATTCTAATGGTACTACTGCTTCATGCCCATACACCAATCTGAATGGTGTATGTCTTGTCAGCTTCTTACATGTAGTCCTGTATGCCCATAATACTGTTGGTATCTTCAAATCCCAACCATCCATGTTCACATTCTAGATCTTTGTCAGAGCATTCACCAAGATCTTATTGAAGGCTTCTACTGTTCCATTTGCTTAAGGATGGTATGGTGTAATTTTATGATGATATAATTCAAACTCCTCAGTCATAGCCTTGATAGTGTTGTTGATAAAGTGAGTACATTTTTCACTCATCAAAATCCTTGGACAATCAAATCTAGTGATCACTTTCTCAAACAAGAAGTGTGTTGTTGGCTCTGCGCTGCAATATTTTACTGGTGCTACTTCTTCCCATCTTGTTAAGTTTTATGTTGCAATAATCATATATCTTGCTCCTGACCTTCTTGTTGGTGGATTAATTGGTCCCACAAAGTCTATTTCCCATTTGTCAAATACTTGCAAAGTTACTTGTGGTCTTAGGGGAATCTCATCCCTTCTATTAGGTTTACCAACCCTCTAACATACATCACATCTCTGGCAATATTCCTTAGCATCTCTGTGAGTTGTTGGACACCATAGTCCTGCATGCAATACCTTCTGCACGGTAGCTTTTCTGTCATAATTTCCTCCAACTATTCCCTCACGAGCTTCTGCCAAAATCCTAAGCCTCTCATATTCTAGTACACATCTTCTCAAAATGTTGTCTGCACCCATTTTACATAAGTGTCCCGCAATCAGTTGATAGTCTGCAGCTCTGACTACCATATTTTTCTTCTGCGAAGTGTTAAATTCTTGTGGCACAATCCTTATACTCAAGTATTCAATAATATCAACAAAATATTCATCATCTATTTGGAATGTGTTGACGGGCGAAATTGACCGTCCGTCAATTGGGAGAGTGGAACCGGTCCGGGGTTGTCTAAATAACCCAAGCCGTTTGGAATGGACCACCCTAACGAGTTTAACGGCTCCGTTGGCCGCTCTAAGGTCTTCTAAGAAAACCAAAGACACTTAACGAAGTTTAACGGGTTCATATCACGGTCTTCTAAGAAACCAAAGAGAGAATTGATCCGAAAGTTATAATTCAACTAAGTAATCAAAACAAATTAAACTATAACTAAATACAAGAAACTTAACTACAAAGGAAACTAGAAACTAATAAAACAAAGAAAGGAACTATAATACTAAATATGGACTATTCTATGCAATCCACTCACTACTTCATAGTAATAACTCAAATAAACTATCTAATTTTAGCTACAATATTTCTTATTCACCAATGTACACTATAAACAAACTACGCATTTGATTAGAACCTGCAAAACTCATATATATTTTGCCCTAAGATAGCCAATGATCTTTTTGAATTTTATATTTTATGAAGAAGAAACAAATATTTACTAAAATTAAACACCCAATATATTTACTTAAATTAAACAACCTAATATAAATCTAATTAAACTTATATCTATATTAAACTACTTAATAAAAACAATAAACAATGTACTAATTGACCTGGAAACGCTCCAAGTCTGCCCTGCGTATGATAACTTCTAAGCTGGTTGGAGGAAGAAATTCACACCGTTTAGTCTTTAAGCTTTTCGTAAATGATCAGCTATGCTGCTTCTTGAAGTGTCTTACAGGACAAACAAGACATAAAAGAAAATCATAACAATCTTCTGATGATAAATCTCTGCAATAAGGGAAACCTATTATGCAGAAAACTTATATTTAACAATTCAATTTACGAAGAAGACAAAGCTATCATTCACTAAAATGAATCAATAATTGTTATGTCTTTTATTGATTTGGAAGAAACAAGATATATATAACAATAATAAAATTATATCATTTGAATTTGATTTAGATAGCTAAAGTAATCATAAACCATAAACAAAGTGATATACAAGACTTGAAACACAATGTTGATATATTGAAAAGCAAAAGCTATGAAAAAACATCAATTCTGCTCCAGTCTGTAACAGAACTCCATATCCTTGTTCTCCCGCAACTGAGGATGATGATTATTACAAAAATCATAAGTATATATAGGTTTCTTCACAAGCTAAAACTTCCTTGTGGATAATATCAAATAGTTTTACACAATCTGGGAGATATCCCAAAATCACCTAAACTAAGGAAATAAAATGCAAGTAGAATCTGTAAAACATCCCCTAACTGCTCATCATATCTATTGCCAATTCGAATTTGCTTGCAATAGAACACAAAGATCAAATTAGAAGGATATTTTATTAAGAAAAAAAAATAAAAATCAACTCCATAGACTTAGCTACAGAATCATATGATTCTGTAGCTAGTCAAGAATAGCTAACAGGACCAGATCTCAATCAAATAGAATCAAATTGAATCAACTTTTAATAATCCTCAAAATGAACTACTCATAATTCAAGTGAAATTATCATTTTAAATCAAATCATCACAAAATAAACGCAATTGAAACAGAATACATAATGCTCTGTTTTTAGTTACCATAAAATATGGTCAAACTTTGACAAACCTGTTTGGAATTAAACGAAACTAAACAGTGAATCAAATCGAATGAGATATGATATAATCGTAATCAAAACAATCATAATCGAACATGATAATAAACATATCAAATAAGATTTTCCACAACATAACTGTAATCGATATCATTGAACAAAATATATGTTACAGCTGTATCAATATACATCGATTTCATGTCGTTTCAATCAACAGGCTGTAGAGATTAAGCACAAAATTCATTCTATTTTGATCAAATATGGGAAGGTTGTTACGATATACATCAAAACGAAACATGTGTAACAGTATTGACAAAAAATCATCATTGATTTCAATTGCTGGGTGTAACATAATCAAAATCGAACAACATTGATAACCAAAACCTGGGCAACAATCAAATAAAATCAGGTCTGGGCTAATTATAGAACAATTCATCATCCTGGGCATGATCGTTTTGTTTCACCAAATCCATTCGTAACAGAAAATACACTGTCATTCCAATTCGCAAAAGAACAGGGTCGGCTGGCCTCACCGAATTGGCTGGCTGGAAGTTGGATGATTGTTACGATTTGTATCGATTCTCGATATAAAACAAAACCCTTTTTTAAACAAAATCCAAACCGTATCCAGGCTGGTTAAGGAGATATGTAAATCAAATTATAACAGATAACCATGTGTCTCATAACCAATTCATATCACTGCATAAATCATGTCTCAAAATAGATTGTCTATAATAAATACAACAGAACATTCAATTGCAACTAATCAAATCCATTGTTATGATTAATAAAATCAAGACCAAATCCAATGACAAAATTCGATTTACCAAAACAAGTTATATACAGCGATGCATGTTTATGTAACAGAGCAGGTCGATGATGTACACAGAGTTTGTAAATGTGCCATATAAATGGGTGAAGGTTATACCAGCGAGGTTGTTGAGGCTATGTCAATTTCAAATTGACGATTGCCATAGCCAACTCGACATTCTTGACCAGAATTGAACTCGTTGTTCGCTGCTTTTTGTCAGTGGGTTGCACCTTCGCATTATGACCAGTGAGCTTTGCCACTTGGTCTTCCAAATCATGGATTCTGGATTGCAACATTGGCACATCTAAGTAGTACCTCTCCAACCATAACCCACACTGATCGCATGGTGGAACAACTGGTTGAGCAGATGAGGGTTTCGATGGGTCACCAAGGGTTCCATGAGGTAGTTCAATGCCAGGAAAATTAGGATCATCCCGCAGGCAAGGTGGTAAATTCTTGAAAAAGTCATAAGGAGGTTTGTCACACAAGCCTTCTGAGTAAGGATACTCGTTTGCGAGAAAACGTTCAATCTCTGAATTAGAATCTTCGCTAACCACGATAGGCTCAGGATTGGCAGAGGGTTTCGGTTTATTTCTCGCCATGCGAGAGATTAACCGAGCATTTTTCTTACCTATAGAATTAACATTATCTTTAGCTTTAGGTTTTCTGGTTGCGAGTTTAGCAATTTGGACCTGTTTGGTCACAGCCATAGGCAAGTTCGTAGGTGGGTTAGGTAGAGGTTTGGGTAGAAACACGCTATAAGGTACAGGGGGAATAGGTTTGCCTTTGCTCACCACAGATTTATCAACCTGTGGTGGGTTTGACTCTTCAAAGCCATTACAACTGAGAAAATCACCCCAACTGTCACGACGTAACCCCAACTCATAAACCATAATCATTTTAATCAACCCCAAATGGAAGAGGCTGGTATCGGCCTGGCTGCGCTTGTACCTTTTCGCCATCTTAAATAGACTTCTATGAAGGTAGTGAGGTACATTGAGTTCAAAACCCATAAAAACCATCAATAGATGAAGGTGAAACAAGAAAACGAACCCGTACCTGCCCTCGCAAGTAATGAATTGCTTGATTATCATTAGCAGGTCGTGCCAGCGCTGTTTTAACATTTTTCCAGGCCATCCTTTGTCGCAGGGCTTCACCATTCGAGATTGGAAGAGAAATGTCCACGGGACATCTTCCAATTTACAATTTTTAGACCACTTCTGTCCTGTAGCAGGCAGACTGGTTGCCGAGCTAAGAAACTGCTCATTAATCTCAAGTTGCACATCTCCCACGTTGGCTCGACAGCCATCGAATGATAACACAAATTGCTGAGCCACGATAGGGTTATAACCATCGAATTTTCTTATGAATGGGAGCCACCCAAATTTCTCCAAGTCGCTATAAGCACCATCAAACATCAGCAGTTCTTGGCATCCATTAGGCTCGGCCCTTACGACAGGAGCCATGGCTTCTGTACATGGTAGGGTTTGTTTTGAACAATACAAAACGCAGGAGAAAAACGATAGGCCTTAACAGCTGAAAGCGCTCAAAGGGGAATGAATCAATGTAATGTGTGAGAAGGTGGTGGGATTACCACCGCCATGCAGTGTATTAATGGCTGGGTACAGTGCTATTCCATCAGTAATCATAACGTCTAAAACACATTAATCAGCCAACCCAAATCAACGTGCCATCAACCAAATGTAGAACCAAAACCATATGTAATATTCATGCGCCAAGTGTATAGTTCAATCCAAAATGAGATCCAACGCATCATCGTATTAATCATTAAATAAAAAACAAACCAATATTAATCCAAATCGTGCCATTGCATAAATTCAGACGATCAAAACAAAACTTTACTTGATCGAGGTTCCATAACTTCAAAACTTTGCCTTTCAACATGACATCAAAACTCATATATTGATCATGCGCTCATAGCAAAATAGATAACCAATGTTTTATAAAACATTATGACAAATGGTTTTATAAAATCGATAAGTCAAGAGCTCAAAACAATAAGGATCATATCACATGAAACCAACATCAATCACGATTTTTATAGAATCAAATGTAACCAATAAATCTGCATGCTCAATGGCTTATTAATCAAACAAATCCAAATGCGCAATGAAAGTAAGAGTCGTTCAAGGGACATAGTTTGAACGAACCTTTGCAGTCGTGTGATAAACCAATGGTAAAGTGCCTTTCAAAAAATTAATAAAAGACGACGACAGTCCAAACAACGATGGAGGGGTTTTCACACTTTCAGTTGTGAAAACTGAATCGAAACCAAATTGCAATTGTCGCAAAAATGAAATAAATGTCTAGTTGAAAAAATGCGACGATGACTTGTCGTTTAGAAGACAATTAGGTGTAGGCATCTTTTTTAAGGGCAATTAAAAAAATGAATTGGCTGCCAACAGAATGAAAATAATTGCGCATTAGGGAAGTTGTCTTCCAAATTGGTAGGTTATTCTCCATTCATTACCCTTGACAGGTGATCAGGGCCTACATTCAACTTCCTTGGTTTTACTATCACTTCAAAATCAAATTCCTGAAATAACAGTAGCCATCTGCAGATCCTCCCCCCCAACACTGGCTTGTTGACTAGGTATTTGAGGGCCGAATGATCTGTGAACATCTTAAATTGTTTGCCCAATAGGTAATGTATGAACTTCTGAAGTGCATAGACCATAGCTAGGCCTTATCTTTATGTAGTATTTTAGTTCTTCTTTGATTCTTACATTTTTCTTCTTGCTAATGTTATAGGATGGTCCAAATCCCCTACTCTTGGTTGCGCCATAATTTCGCCAAGTGCTATAGCTGATGCATCTACATGCACATGAAAATTCTTTTCCAAATTTGTGAATACTAGAATAGGCGTTGTGACCATGTTTTCTTTTAGGGTGTCCAAGCCTTGCTGACAATCCTCATTCTATTGAAATTTAATATCTTTCTTTAACATTTTCTCCATTGGTACAGTGATCTATGCATACCCTTTTATAATTTTTTTGTAGTAGCCTGTATGTCCCAATGTTTCTCTCAACTGGCGCATTGATTTTGGTGGTGGTAAATTGACAATAACTACAATCATGGCAGGATCTACTAGCAAGCCTTGTTTTCACACTATATGGCCCAATAATATTCCAAAAGGTGTCCCAAAGATGCATTTCTTGATATTCAATGATATCTGAAACTGCTTGCATCTTTCCAACATTAGCCTTAATACTTCTACATGATCTTTTAATAGACTATATACAATCCAGTCATCCATATACACTTCTAGAAAATAATGTATGAACTCCTTAAAATTAGCTATTACCACCCTTGAAAATATGGCTGGTGCATTCTTTAGCCCAAAAGGTATGACTGTGTACTAGTGGGATCCCCATTTTATGGAAAATTTGGTTTTTTACTTGTCTTCTTGGGCTATCTTGATCTTGTGGTAACCTGAGAATCCATTTGTAACGAAATATGCTTCCTAGCCTCCTACATTCTCTAGGACTTCATCTGTAAAAGGTGTAGGGAAAGGGTCATGTAGGCAAGCTTCATTCAGTTTCCTTAGATATACACAAATCCTTATCCCCCCTTGTTCCTTCTCTTGAACTACCGTAGGGCTTATCCATTTAGATTCCTCCACTAGTTCTATGATACTAGCTTCCATCATTCTGTCAATTTTCACTTTTACTTTCTACTTATATATTAGGTTTAGTTTATAGGGTCTTTGTTTGACATATCTAGCCTCAGTTTTGAGAGTTATGTTCATCTCTTCTAGTTCTCCCGCTATGCATTTCATCTCTGTAAATGTTTTTGGGAACATATCACTGTATTCGCGCAACAACTCTTTTATCCTTTTTATTGTTTGCTCATCCCAATAATCTCCAATACTTGCCATTTTAGGATTATCGGTTGTGCTAATATTGACTTTGTTCACTTTGGTAGGTGTAGAAAATACTTCTAATTTGAAAGATGGACGTTCCACTCCTCTTTCTCCTTCAATTTCAGTAATCTGAATGTTGCACGGTCATCTTCATCTAGTGATTATTCTTCCACATGATAACATGACAATAGTTCCTTGATTATCTGTATGTTATGTTGTTGATACTCTGCCATGAATTCAACCTCTGGTTCATCAATAAATATCACAACTCTTATTTTTTTAAGCGTTGAATCCATGTTGGGGTTCTCATGTTCAAAAGAGAAGGTTGTTGTAAAATTATGTTGTAATGTTGTCGATTCTGCAGTGCTTCTGCGCAATTCCTGGTTTACATACTAGTTTTCTGGAACTCCTTCCAATGTGTGGATGAAGTGATGAGGCCATTCCTTTGGTGGTGTTATCCTCCATAGTGTTTTGTATCTCTCCAAATATTCTGCTGATGTCCCCTTTCCATCATATCTCGACATCTTATTGCTCCCTTGCTCTGCACCATATCTAATGCGCAGTAGTCGCTTAAATTGGTACCAGTCCTTAACTATTTCTTTGTGGAGTGCAATGTCCAAGGATAAGAGCCTCTGATTATCTAACACTTCATCTTTGTATCTTGTTAGGAGTTCTTCTAAATCATTTATGCCATGAAAACTGAGAGGTTCTCTTATCTCGATACCCACCCATCTTACTGAGCGGTATATTCTTGTGCACCTTCTTGTAGACACTTCATGTAATCTCTGTTGCCAATTATCCAAACTTGTATCTAAGTTAGACACACATGATGTGAATCTCCTCCAACTGAGTACTCCATCTGTAGTTGGGTTGAAATAATATTCTTCACGCATGGTGTTTCTGTATAACTGGTTGATTTCCTCCATATCTAAGGAAGTGGGCTCTACAAACCTTTCTCCTTCTGATGGGTATAATGGTGCAAGAAATTTGTATTCTCCTGATTCAAATATCATATTCTTTCTCTTCAAGTTGATTATGGCCTGGTTATCAAATTCCCAATCCAGCCCAAGAAATGCTGGATAAGGTGTTGTGCCATTCACTATTTCTATCACTTCAAAGTCTGCCTTAGTGCACACTCCATCCAGATCTATTGCCACACCTTTTAGTCTTCCAATTGGCAGAAATCTATGTTGGTTTTCTAGCTCCAGCTGAATAGGTGAGTAGCTTAAGGTGGGCTCTCCCATACATTTCCATGTCTTGTTAGGTAACACATTTACCTTAGAGCCTAAATCCAATATGATATCCCCCATATTGAAATCTCCAATGTTGGAATTTAGTTTGAATTCCCTACTTGCCCTCCTTCTCGTATGGAGGTGATTGATTGTTTTCTGTTGTAACTTCCTCTCTTCCTCNACATTTACCTTAGAGCCTAAATCCAATATGATATCCCCCATATTGAAATCTCCAATGTTGGAATTTAGTTTGAATTCCCTACTTGCCCTCCTTCTCGTATGGAGGTGATTGATTGTTTTCTGTTGTAACTTCCTCTCTTCCTCCCTGTTACATATTTCTAACATATTTTTAAAAATTTTAATAGATGATGGATCATTTAGTAGTTTAACACAAAATTGCAGAAATGTATTTATGATACTTACTCTCTCTACAAATTGTGTTTCACTGGTGTGGTCCATTAAGGATGGAATTTCATACATTGGTACGTCCTGAGTGTGCTTCATGGTTGATGTGGAGGAAACATATTTCTCGAGGAACTCTTTTCTTTCCTCCTTGAATATTTCTTTTTCTTTCCCCGCATCGAACTGTTTCTGTGGTTCAATATTCTTCTTCACCCATTGGTGTTGTGGTGGTTCCTGTCATACTGTTTCATCTCCCGTCTTATCTCCTTCGCGTGTAACTATGTTGACATTTCTTCCATCATCTCTAGATTCTGAATATATCCACTGAACATTCTAATTGTTCTGGTTCCTTTTTTCTTGAATCTTCCCCAAAAGTGTTGGGCATTTCTTTGTATCATGGTCTGTTGTGCGATAGTACTTACACGTTGCACGTGGGAGTGGACATTCCATTGCATAGTGGCTTGATTGTTGGAAGTTATGACATACTATTGGACCTATGCCTCTTCCAAATCCTCCTCTACCTCATCCTTCACCTCTGTATCCACGTCGATATGCTCATGGTGCATTGTATTGAGGCACCTAATTATACTGTGCAGGGTAATACTGTGGTTGTGCATTGTTATACTGAGGTTGCAGAATGTTGTACTGCTACTGTGCATTGTTATATGTAGGTGGTACCTGGTTGAACTATGGTGCAATTTTCCTTGTCATCATATCTTCCTACACCCTATAGGTTGTAACACCTTGTTTCCCCCAGTCTGTAAATATAACTATATTGGTCGGGGAACTATGGAAAACTCAAAGGTGTGAATGTTTGTTTTGATGGACCTTTGAATAAAAGGTCGACGAATGTAAATTCTATTATTTTAATAGAAAATTAATATGTATTGCATGACTGCTGTGAAGGGGATGTGATAAAAGAGAGACCACGATTTCTAATGAAGAGGTGGTGGACGGAACCCAGAATGGTTTCATTAACCTCCACCGAACCAATACGATACTGGATTTAAACTTGCTCAAGATCAGAACAACCCTCTGACTAGAAATGAATTCCCATCAGGTTGGTAGGTGGGAATCCATCCTCAAGAGTTAATGAGGGGATAGGGGTAGACTGCCCACCTATAAGCCTTTCAGACCTGACCACGAACGGAGGAATTCAAGACCCACACAATATTGCTGAGGAAGGCAAGAAAGGAAGCATGGTGTGGGTAAAGAGGGACATCGAAGAATGTAGAGATGGGAGCAGAGATCTCGTGTCTGAGGAAGGATTGAAAGTGAACAAGTGATTTCTGATCATACAGAATAAGGATACAGAGACAAGCAAAGGAGAGTAACCTTCATCCTTACCTATTCCCGTATGGGGAGAAGGACAGTAACCTTCGTTCCTAACTTCCATTAAGCTGAAAGTAAGAGATTGAATCTCAGAGCATCATGGCCTAAGCTCAGGGGTGGCCAGTGATAAATCCATTGGGAGTGACTGAGCCTATGGTTGGGTGGAAATGAGCACCCCTCTTAGCAGTCGCATCATGCCTTATGGTTCCGATAAGAGTTTTTCTTATGCCTTGAGCTTTAAATTGGAAATAATGGATGCATGCTTATTTTTATAGGCCTATAAATGGTTTCTGCATTGAATGATTAAATTAAGAGTATGTGTTCGTTCCTTGAGAACTTTTGCATCTGCTTGATTTTCCTAGGTTCTAGTTTCATTCCTCAAAAGCACTTTCCCCAGGGAATTTCATCATTGTCCTAGAGTCGAGTGAGTACTTCCTTGATTGCAGAGGTCGAATCCCGCAATCACTATGAGGACAGAGTCTATTAAGCTCAAGAGAGGTAGTGCAGATATGTACAAACTCTCTGCGAGGAAAGAAGAGACTAAGAACCACCTAAGTTCTAGACTATATGAAGGAGCGCAAGAGCTATGCAGAATACCCTTCTAGGTGTTAAGTCCAGGAGAAAGAGTGCAACACTCTTAATCCTTCATAACTGACGAAGCTCAGGAAGGATAGCGAGATTCAGGTGTCGAAGGGGAATACCCTTTCATTTGGAAGATGAACGGATGAGATCCGTTCGAGAGGATCCTAGGTTTGTCACGACCGACAAATTTAAATAAGGAGAGCAGGCATTAACTCCTTGACTACTTCAGTATTCACAAGTTTTCACATCGGGATAATCGCACATTGCCATGAATAAAGTTCTAAAACTAGAAGTTGCGATGTGATCTGGACCGTTAGATCGAGGAAGGTCATGGACCATCGATCCGATGCGAAAGGATTAACGCAAGGAGTACGTGGGAACTCAAAACTACCTAAGGACCCATCTGTAGAGGAGAAGATCCAGACTGTCGAAATCCATGTCCAGACAACGAGAAGTGAGCACAGGAGGAAAATGGATCTGAGCCGTCATATCTGAAGCGTGTGGACCAACAGACGTTGGATCCGGAGGAAGGTGCATGAGAAAAGTTCCAAAATCACCGAGACCGTCCATCAGAAAGGACATGTGGAGAGAGCTCAACATTTCACTGACTCGTAGAGCAAGAAGATCAAAGAAAATAACTATTTGAACTTGTGATTTGACTGTGGTCATCCATCAAGGAGGACATGTGGAGAGAACTTAGCATTTTGTTGACTCACAGGGTGTAAAAGTCAAAGAGGGAAGTCGTGAGAATTCGCGATACACAAAATTTCGACACGCTTTAGAGTTAGGCCCAGGGTCATAGTGAATGGTCACATGGATGGAGGCCAAAGGGGGAGCTAAGTAACGTTATCCCTTTTCGGAGCTCAGGAGTTGGAGGAGTTGGGGTGCCTTACATCAAAAGTTCACAAGTCGTGAAATGCGACGTGCCATTTAGGTTAAGCCTGTGGTCATGGGAATGGTCATGCGAGTGGAGGGAGATAACGGTCATTAATCCCTTTTTAGAGCTCAAGAGTTGGGGAGTCAAGGGTGGCTCATATGTCGAAGTCCTGGCATGTGAAGTCTCGAAACACTTTTTGTGTAGGCGCACGATCACAACCTGTGGTCGCGTGGAGGTGAAGCTTGCTCTTGGTTCTTAGTCACATAGGCAGAGTTTCATAAAAAAGGACCTGTGAGTTTGTTTAAATATAGGTTCCAGCAGGGAATCGAAGAGATTCTCTATCTCAACAAAGTTAAAAACGATCCTTGACCAGGAGGTTGGAATGATTCCCTAACCTTCCAAAATTAGGATCCATGAATGGAGTTTCTGTCCTTTAAGAAAATTGAAATTTTTTATGCCCCATTGTGGGTGTGTTAAAAAATGGCATTAGAGCATGGTTACAACACTTTACCTTCTTGGGATCATGGACGAGTCACTTAAAAACTCTATTTGGATTACTTTTAAAAATAATGACACTCTACCTTACCTCTTTCTTGAAAAATCTAATTTAAAAATGTTATTAAAGAAAGGAATGAAACTTTCTACTGTGTGTATGCATTTAAGAAATTGAACCATGTATTGTTCATGAACTAATAGACTGTTAGATAACAATAAGTTTTTTGTCAACACTCGAGTAGTCAGTAAATCATGTAAAAACTCCAATACTAAAGGATGGTGATGTGTCATGAAGTGGGGGATGGCTCCCACAATAGAGATGAAGAATCTGATGAATGGAGGGTGGTGGAAACCCCTCCACATCTATATGAAACTGTAAGGAGCCTTAGGGCCAAGTTATAGAGTTTCAAGGCTGAAAACAAGATATTGATAAAGGATCAAGAGAAACAAACAGAAATTAACGTAGTCTTGCTACAGAGCTTATCCGACATACAAAGGCAAATACAACATGAACCCACAACCAGTCAGGAAAACTGAAGACAAAAAAAGAGGAGTCAGATTCCACCTGAGCCCCGAAAACATGACTTCATAAGTGAACCCACTGGGAGAAGTACCACGAAGAAGGTCCAACCCTGAGGCAGGGGACACTCATCGGGAGAGTCCTCTAGAAAGGAAGCTGACAACTCTGAAGGATCTTCTAGAGCATGGTTATCTCGCATTCTCAGATGAAAGGAAAGAGATGGAAGCATTCCAATACCTATGGTCCTAAAGAGTTCAAGAAAGCCAAACCACCCTCTTTCGACAGAGAGATTAAGAAGGGAGAAGAGGCAAAATCTTGGCTGCTTGGTTTAAATAAGTATTTCAAAGTCCATGAATACTCTGAAAACTTGAAGGCTTGAATAACCATCTTCAACTTGAATGGAAATGCTTCCATATGGTGGGAAGACCTTAGGAATTTGAAAGGAGTCCATGAGAAGGACTTGTCATGGAAACAGTTTGAGAAATACTTCAGGAAGCAGTATTTTTCAGAAAAATAAATGCATGGGAAAACTAAGGAATTCTACGAACTCCGGCTGGGACAACTCACCATAGATGAATTTGTCAATAAATTCCTTGAACTATTGAGGTATGTACCCTATATAAAATATGATAAATAAAAAAATGCAGTAGTTCATTAGTGGGTTACCTCAGACCTACCGGGATAGGATTGAGTTCGACGAACCAAGGACCTTAGAAGAAGCTATCCGGAAGGCGAGGTATTGTTATGAACAATTTGGGAGCAAGACAAGAACCCACGAGGACTGGAATAACAAGAGTAGTTCGGGATTCCAGAAGAAAAGGTTTAAATCCTCAAGATTTAAGAAATATGGAAAAGCTTCTAGGGGGATCCTTCCTTCTAGAAGTGTATATCAGCAAAATTCCCCCCCTCAAAGTGGAAATAAATCTTTTCAGACAGTCCCAACAAAGACCGATAACCTAAAGAAGAAACCCTTAAAATGCTGGGGTTGTGGAGAAAATCATAGATTGAGGGACTTCCCACACAGAAAAAAACCCAGTAAGGAGGTCTACAATATCCAAGAAGCTACCATCGTCCGTGATGTGGCTAGGAGCATACCACGAATCTATGCAACCCTAGAAAATAATCAAGCCAACCACCAAGCTTCAGTAGTGGAGCTGGAAGGTATGATTGCCAACCATCCAATTTCTATTTTAATTGACCCAGGTTCTAATTTGAGTTATGTAGCCCCTCAGACTGCCAATAAGTGTAAATTGCAACCATTTAGACATGTTAAAACATGGTTGGTACAACTAGCCACTGGGACCAAAAGAAAGGTGGCATAGGCCATACCAGCCTGCCAATTCATCATGGGTTGATTGCCCACCCGAGAGACCCTTAACATACTTCCCCTGGGATCATATGACCTGTTGATTGGTATGGATTGGTTGGTTTCTTATAAAACTAAAATGGACTATTATCATAAAACTTTAGAATGTGTAGACGAAGAAGGGAGATAGATAACCCTCTAAGGGATTCAGAAGCCTGTCTCAGTGAGACAAATATCGATCATTCAAATGAAGAAGTATTGCAGGAAAGGGTGTTCCTTATATGAAATATAGGTGTTGGAATCCGTTAAGCACGACAAACCAAACCTAGAGGACCACCCCATATTAATGGAATAGAAGGACGTATTCCCAGAAGAAGTACCAGGTCTACCTTCGAGAAGGGATATTGGCTTCTCAATGGAACTTACATCGGGAGCGGTACCAACATCTAGAATGCCATATAGAATGAGCACGCCAGAGCTTATTGAGCCCAAGCCACATCTAAAGGATATGGACAAAGGCTACATCTGTGATCTAAAAATGAAGAAGACTTGAAAATCTTGAAATTATTTGCAAGTAAATTTTATGTGTTAGAAGCAAATGGATCAATTTTGCAACACATTAATTAAAGGATTTACTCAAGAAAGATACAAATAGATAGCAGCATAATCAATGAACATAAGCACATAAACACAACAATTGATAAAGGAGTTCACCCCTCTCTTGGGCTACATCTCCTGGTCCAGCTTCCAATGGATCATTATTATTAATTGCTCAAAGTGCTCAAAAACATGCCTTACAATTCTCAAACTGACCCACCGACTGCTCCAATGGCTTCAAAGCGTCCAAAAACCCCTAGCTGAGCTTTTTCGGCACCTCAATCGGTCGAAAAATGAAGAAGTTAGGCCTCCTGGAAGTCCCCCCTCCAAGCTTGTTGTCTCTGCATCTACAAAACGCACCCTTGTCAAATGAACCTGGCACACATGCAATATATAGCGTAAAAACCCAGCACCGGGTGCAACCACACCAATGGTATGAACTGTAGGATGATTATGGGTGCGCCAACCCCTAACAACCTAGTACCTAGGCACATGGAGGTCATGTGACCGTGCGCTATGGAAAAAAAGGACAAACGGTTAAAATCGTGCCAACTGCACCAACTCCCCCCTCCGCGCTCCATTCATGGTCATATGAGTTAACAAAACCATAGGCTATGTGTTAAAACCCCGTGCGCCAACTGTTGGGTGATACGGTATATGGCATGGGCATATGCAAAAACAAATGACCGTGGGACGGGGCTAAGCCCCAGCCCGATCCCCCGCCAACGGTCACATACTTTGATTTTTTTTTTTTGTAAATAAGAAGTATATGTATATTAAGAGACTTATAAAGCTATAATAGAGTAGAAAAATATAGAGATATCCATGCTGTAGTTACTGGACTGCCCCAACAAAGGGGAAACCAGTCCAGCCAGCCCATGAGTCAAACAAGTCATAAGTTAAGCTAGTAAAAAGATAGTATTCAAACTATTTATCATCTAAGACTGAGAGACTGACAAGACTTGAAAAACACTAAAGACCTAGACACCTGGCAGATAGCCTGACCACATGGCGTGAAGGTCCTCTGTCCAAGGCTCTTCCTCAACATACGTCGTCTGGTCTGCCCATTTCCTTCCCCCTTCCTCGTCGCACGTAATTCTATCAGCTTTGCTCTCTCGCTCAACCTTCTCCTGTTCCATTTCTGCTGGGCGCTACGCCTTGTCCAGACCTTCACCTGTAGTGGTAGTAGGTTCCTCCATTGGAGTAGTTTCGACCGGGTCTGAGGAAGGAGCCTCATGCATGGATGAGAGAATTTGAAGAAAGCTCACCACCTTCTCGTCTGTAGCCTGTAGGCGAAAATGAAGATCCGCCACCCCCTGCCTGAGTTCAAAGACCAGGTCGTACAATACATTCATGTGGTCTCTAAACTGCTCCCTATCGAAGGATTCAGTGAAATGGTGTCCATGCCTCTTAGGCGCACCATGAGGAGAAGGATCGCAGCCCAGGTTGCCCAGAGGGTCAAGGATTGGCGCGAGGGTAGAGGGATTCACTGGGGGGTCTTAAAAGTGTCGCAAGAGTGAATTTGGCGACCGGGGGACTATGGACAGAGAATTGAACTGCACGTTCTACGGAGCTTGCGAGGAAGCAGAGATAAACTCAGACTGAAGGTGGGGGGAAGAACAGATGGAGGGCGAGTTAGGAGGCGTGACCGAGGGTCGTCGAGGCTTCCAGGGAGAGCCCCTCCTTGGTCTTCCCTTTGGTCGAGTCATAAGGGGCACAATGCGACTGGAAGAAAAGACTAAGCGCACCTGGTGAAGGAGAATGGCAGGGGCGACATCGACCCAGTGGAATCGAGCAGAGTCAAGCCTATGCTGCGAAGGGATGAGCCCTGTGGACAACATGCGGAGGTAAATGACAAGCATTGTGAGCCAAACCATTCGAAGTTGCTAAGAAGGGGAGAGGACTGCATAAATTCTCCCTTGTATCAGAGTTAAGGCCATTTAAACTCAGTGGAGGGTGGTGGGCTATGGCACAAGCCCATCACGTGGCTCCAAGCCTTGGTGGCTGGTTCCTGCCCCCATTGCATGCCACGATGACCGCACTAACACCCCATCCGGGGGCACATACTTTGAATTTAAATACAATTGAACTCATATATATATTAAGTCACAACCGGTGGTCCGTTGGTCGGATGGTCTTTGCGAAGGCGCTATGTGGAGGGGGAGGTCCAGGGGTCAAACCCCATGGACTCCAATACATTTTAACAAACAAAACAATCAACCAATACCGGGGTGGCACGTGGTAGCCCATGACTGGGCCACATGGCATCCAATCATTTGACCAAAAAATGCCACGTGTCAAGATATCATTCACCCTCAACTGCCAATCAAACTTTGCCACATTATCACATGCCATGTCATCGTATGGTCGTACGACCCTGCCACGTCATCCTGTACGGAATGTACGGACTATACAATCAACATCCTTTTTTTTGCATGTTTGAGTTTATGAACAGATTGCAATATCTCTTGCTCCCGATGTGCGTTTGAGACGAAACGAGTTTCATTGGGTTCACAACAACGAGGCCTACACTCTCGTTCGGTTTGAAGCAATTTCAAGCACTTTGAATTTTTGAGCAAAATTTGATCCCTTGATCACACCTCCCCATTGGGAAGCTTTTGGACCTCCAAAAGACTATTTTCAGT
>SNQJ01S0082210.1:55346-70291 GCA_010110895.2 Picea sitchensis
CTTGTGAGTTTCAACCTTGTGAGCATCAGAAACAAAACACTTGCAAAACAATCAAGTCTTCAAAAACCAGTGCTCTGATACCAACTTGATCTAAAAATGAAGAAGACTTGAAAATCTTGAAATTATTTGCAAGTAAATTTTATTTGTTAGAAGCAAATGGATCAATTTTGCAACACATTAATTAAAGGATTTACTCATTCAAGATATAAATAGACATCAACATAATCAATGAACATAAGCACATAAACACAACAATTGATAAAGGATTTCACCCCTCTCTTGGGCTACATCTCCTGGTCCAGCTTCCAATGGATCATTATTATTAATTTCTCAAAGTGATAAAAAAACATACCTTACTATGCTCAAACTGACCCACCGACTGCTCCAATGGCTTCAGAGCATCCAAAAACCCCTAGATGGGCTTTTTAGGCACCTCAATCGGTCGAAAAATGAAGAAGTTAGGCCTCCTGGAAGTCCCCCCTCCAAGCTTGCTGTCTCTGCATCTACAAAATGCACCCTTGTCAAATGAACCTGGCACACACGCAATATGTAGCGTAAAAACCCAGCACCGGGTGCAACCGTGCCAATGGTGCAAACTGTAGGACAGTTATGGGTGCACCAGCCCCTAACCGCCTAGTACTTGGGCACGTGGAGGTCATGTGACCGCACGCTATGGAAAAAAGGGCCAAACAGTTAAAACCGTGCCAACCGCACCAACTCCCCCCTCCGCGCTCCATTCATGGTCATATGAGTTAACAAAACCACGGGCTATGTGTTAAAACCCCGCGCGCCAATCGTTGGGTGATACGGTATATGGCATGGGCATATGCAAAAACAAATGACTACGGGTCGAGGCTAAGCCCCGACCCGATCCCCTGCCAACGGTCACATACTTTGAATTTAAATACAATTGAACTCATATATATATTAAGTCACAACCGGTGGTCCATTGGTCGGATGGTCTTTGTGAAGGCACTATGTGGAGGGGGAGGTTCGGGGGTCGAACCCAACGGACTCCAATACATTTTAACAAACAAAAAAATCAACCAATACCGAGGTGCCATGTGGCAGCGCATGACTGGGCCACGTGGTACCCAATCATTTGACCAAACAATGCCACGTGTCAAGATATCATTCTCCCTCAACTCCCAATCAAACTCTGCCACATAATCACATGCCACATCATCGTACGGTTGTACGACCCTGCCACATCAGCATGTACGGACTGTACAATCAGCGTCCTTTTTTTTTGCTTGTTTGACTTTATGAACAGATTGCAATATCTCTCGCTCCCGACGTCCGTTTGAGATGAAATGAGTTGCGTTGGGTTCGCAACGATGAGGCCTACACTCTCATCCAGTTTGAAGCGATTCCGAGCACTTTGAATTTTTGAGCAAAATTTGATCCCCTGATCAATCTGACCCAGTGTATCTCCGTGGGGAGCGCCTGTCCTATTTGTGAAAAATAAAGATGGCACACTCTGACTGTGCATATATTACAAACAACTCAATAAAGCAACCATAAATAACAAGTACTCCTTAACAAGAATCGATGACCTATTCGACCAATTGGGAGATGCATCCATATTCTCGAATATAGACCTAATATATGGCTACCATCATGTCTGGATTAAAGATGAAGAAATCTACAAAACAACCTTCAGGATGAGGTATGGTCACTACGAATTCATGGTTGTGTTGTTTGGGTTAACCAATGCCCCCACTACCTTTATGTGCTTGATGAATAATGTACTCAACAAATTTCTGGACAAATTTGTATTGGTTTTCATTGATGATATCCTAATCTACTCCAAGAATAGGGAGGAGCAAGAAGAACATATTAGACTCATACTTCAAGTACTAAGAGAGCATCATCTCTATGCTAAGTTTATCAAATATGATTTCTTTTAGAAGAAAGTCCATTACTTAGGCCATGTCAGATCTAAGGAAGGGGTGGCAGTAGACCCTGACAAGATCAGATCCATTATGGAATGGCCTACCTCGAAAAATGTGTGATATTAGGTCCTTCATGGGCTTAGTAGGATACTATAGAAGGTTCATAAAAGGGTTTTCCAAGATTGGTTGTCCAATCATTTCCCTTCAGAAAAAGGGGATTCAATTCATTTGGACATCAAAATGCGAAGAAAGATTTCAAGAGCTGAAACACCTCCTGACCCATGCACCCGTGCTAAAGATTGCAGACCCGGATAATGATTTCCTCGTATGTACATATTCCTATAAGGAAGGACTCGGAGGAGTCCTTATGCAAGAACGATGTGTAATTTCCTACATGTCCCGGAAATTAAATGAACATGAGATCAATTATGTGACCCGTGATTTAGAGTTGGCTGCCATAGTACATGCTTTAAAAATGTGGAGGCACTACCTCCTGGGAAGAATATTTGTGCTTATGACAGAACATTGTGGGTTGAGGCACTTGTTTGATCAACCGAAACTCAATGCCAGACAAGCTAGGTGGATGGCTCTCCTAAGTGAATTTTATTTCGAAATCAAACACATAAAAGGAAAGGAAAATAGGGTGGACGATGCCCTCAACATAAGTATAAAAATGATTCATTTGGTAGTAGTGAGCACCTGCGAAACATATGTCAGGGAAAGAGTCAGAAATGCACAAGAGACAGATGCATTCTTTAAGACTGTGACCTCATACCTAAGACAAGAACCTACGGGACTAAAATACAAAGTCTACCAAATGCTCGAGGGAGGGATGCTGACTTACAAAAATAGATTATATATTCCAAACTGTGACGACTTGAAGAGGTTCATAATGGATGAACTACATAAGAGACCATATACTGGTCACCGATGATATCAGAATATGATCACGACCACTAGGAAACAATTCTATTGGCCTGGGTTGAAGAGCGACATAGCTAACTATCTAGATAAGTTCCTAGAATTCTAGCAAGTTAAGGTAGAGCACCAAGACCTAGTAGGATTATTACAACCCCTACCAATCCCATAATAGAAATGGGAAACCATCTCCATGGATTTCATCTCCGGATTACCAAATTCGACCAAGAAAAATGATTCCATCATGGTCGTGGTGGACAAACTGAGTAAGTCTGCTCATTTCATCCCTGTTAAGTCAACTTGTAAGGCAATAGATATTGCCAACATCTTCATGAAGGAGATATTCAGACTGCATGGAATTCCCAAGGAAATTGTATCTGATAGAGATACCAAATTTACTTCAAACTTTTGGAAATCCCTAATGGTTGGTTTTGAGACTAAATTTTTTTTCAACACAACCTATCACCCTCAAACTAATGGACAGACAAAAATAGTGAACCAAATAGTAGAATACATGCTAAGGATGCATGTAATGCATCAACCTAAGAAGTGGGAAGACTACCTACCATTGGTAGAGTTTGCCTACAACAATGGTTATCAGGAATCCTTGAGGATGATCCCTTTCAAAGTCCTCTATGGTAGATAATGCAAGATTCCAATCAGCTGGACTAATCGAGTGGATAGAATTACAATCAGACTTGACATGATGAAATAAATGGAAAAGCAAGATTTCTCAGGATACACAAAAAAGTTACACAAAAAATATGAAGATTGCTCAGGATACACAAAAAAGTTACACCGACAAAAAGAGAATTCCCAGAGAGTTCAAGACCAGATACCATGTCTATCTCTGAGTTAGACCCCGAAAGAGTTACCTGAGAATGGGAGCCTATGCCAAATTAGCACCTCATTATTGTGGACTCGTTGAAGTCTTAGATAGAGTGGGACCTGTAGCCTATATGCTAACACTTCCTCCCACTGTAAAGGCACATAATGTTTTCCATGTTTCATTATTGAAGAAATATGTACATGATACTAATCATATAATTGATTGGTCTGTGATCCAGGTGGAACCGAAGGGATAATTATTTCCAGAACCCCAATGCATACTAGACAGGAAGGAAACCTCACTCAGGAACCAAACCATTGCATAGGTCAAGGTGTAGTGGAAACACTTTATACCAGATGAGGCTATGTGGAAAATGGAAGATTCCATGAGACAGACATATCCAATTTTGTTTACTTCTGTACATACATATCGTGTTGATAGATAGAAATCGAGGACAATGTTCCTTTAAGGGGGAGGGAATTGTAACACCATGTTTCCTCTAGTTTGTAAATATAACTATATTGGTCGGGGAACTATGGAAAAATCAAAGGTGTGAATGTTTGTTTTGATGGACCTTTGAATAAAAGTTCGACGAATGTAAATTATGTTATTTTAATAGAAAATGAAGATGTATTGCATGACTGCTATGAAGGGGATGTGCTAAGAGAGAGACCACAATTGCTAATGAAAAGGTGGTGGAGGGAACCCATAATGGTTGTGTTAACCTCCACCAAACTATTACCATACTGGGTTTAAACTTGCTCAAGATCAGAACAACCCTCTGACCAAAAATGAATTCCCATCAGGTTGGTAGGTGGGAAGGCCTCCTCAAGAGTTAATGAGGGTATGGGGGTAGACTGCCAACCTGTAAGGCTTCCGGACTTGACCACGGATGGGGGAATTCGAGCCCCACATGATCTTTCTAAGGAAGGCAAGAAAGGAAGCATGGTGTGGGCAAAGAGGGCCTGTAAAGAGGCAGAGATGGGAGCAGAGCTATCGGGTCCGAGGAAGGATTGAAAGTGAACAAGCGAGTTTTGATCACAGGGAATAGGGATACAAAGATAGGAAAAGGAGAGTAACCTTCTTTCTTACCTATTCCTGTATGGGGAGAAGGAGAGTAACCTTCATCCCTAACTTCTGTTGAGTTGGAAGTAAGAGATTTAATCTTAGAGCATCATGTCCTAAGCTCGTGGGTGGCCAGTGATAAATCCATTGGGAGTGAATGAGCCTATGGTTGGGTGGAAATGAGCACCCCTCTCAGCATTTGCATCATGCCTTATGGTTCTGATAAGTGTTTTTTTTATGCCTTGAGATTTAAATTGGAAATAATAGATGCATGCTTGTTTTTATAGGCCTATAAATGGTTTCTGCATTGAATGATTAAATTAAGAGTATGCATTCATTCCTTGAGAACTTTTACATCTGCTTGATTTTCCTAGGTTCTAGTTTAATTCCTCAAAATAACTTTCCCTAGGGAATTTCATCACTGTCCTAGAGTCGAGTGAGTACTTCCCTGATTGTGGAGGTCGAATCCCACAATCACTATGAGGACAGAGTCTATTAAGATCAGGAGAGGTAGTACATATATTCACAGACTCTTTATGAGGCAAGAAGAGACTAAGAACCACCTAAGTTCTAGACTAGATGAAGGAGCGCAAGAGCTGTGCAGAAGACTCTTCTATGTGTTAAGTCTAGGAAAAAAGTGCAATGCTCTTAATCCTTCATAACTAACGAAGCTCAGGAAGGATAGTGAGATTCAGGTATCGAAGGGGAATACCCTTTCGTTTGGAATATGAACAAATGCGATCCGTTCGAGAGGATCCAAGGTCTGTCACAACCAATGAATTTGAAGAAGTAGAGCAGACATTAACGCCTCAAATACTTCAATATTCGCAAGTTCGCACATCGGGAGAATCACACATTGGCGTGACTAAACTTCCAAAACTATAAGTTGCAATGAGATCTGGACCATTGGATCAAGGAAGGTTGTGGATTGTCGATTTGACATGAACAAATTAACTCAAGGAGTACGTGGGAATTCAAAATTTCCTAAGGACCCAGTTGTAGAGGAGAAGATTTGAACTGTTGAAATCCATTTCCAGACAATGAGAAGTGAGAGTAGGAGGAAAATGGATCTGAGTCATCAGATCTAAAGCGTGTGGACCAAAATTCATTGGATCCAGAGGAAGGTGCATGAGACAAGTTCTGAAATCATCGGGACCGTCCATCGGAAAGGACACATGGCATTGGTGAGAGATCAACATTTCACTAACTCGCAGAGCAAGAAGTTCAAAGAACATAACTTTTCGAACTCACGATGTGAGAAATCATGATTTTATCGTGGTCATCCATCAAGGAGGACACGTGGTGAGAGCTCAACATTTTGCTGACTCGTAGGGTGGAAAATTCAAAGAGGGAAGTCGTGATAACTCACAATACGCGAAATTCCGACGTGCTTTAGAGTTAGGCCCCGTGTCATAGTGAATGGTCACATGGACGGAGGCCAAAGGGGGAGATAAGGAATGTTAGCCCTTTTCAGAGCTTGGAAGTTGGAGGAGTTGGGGAACCTTGCATTGAAAGTTCCAAAGTCACGAAATGCAACACGTCGTTTATGTTAAGCCTGTGGTCATGGGAATGGTCACGTGAGTGGAGGGAGCTAACAGTCATTAAGCCCTTTTCGGAGCTCGAGAGTTGGGGAGTCAGGGGTGGCTCATACGTTGAAGTCCTGACACGCAAAGTCTTAAAACACTTTTTGTCCAGGCGTGCTGTCACAGCCCATGGCCGCGTGGAGGTGAAGCTCGCGCTTGGTGCTTAGTCAGATAGGCAGAGTTTCATAAAAAGGACCTGTGAATTTTTTAAAATAGAGGTTCCAACAAGGAATCGAAGAGCTGCTCTAGCTCAATAGAGTTAAGAATGATCTTTGACCAGGAGGTCAGACTTATTCCCTGACCTTCCAAAATTAGGAACCATGAATGGAGTTTCTGTCCTTTAAGAAAATAAAAAAAAATTATGCCCCATCATGGGTGTGTTACATAGGTATATGAAGTTCTTTCCCTCATCAATTCCATTTCCCTACAATATTTTTCATCATGTGACCTACTGATTTGCAAAAAGTGCAGCATGAATAATTGGGTATTGTTTGGTACTTCTGCATCATTGGACAATGATATGGATAATTTCTATGTGTTTTATAGGTCTCAAACCATGGTCATCCCGTTGGAAAATGGTTTGGTAGCCCTATTTCCATGTACTAGATGAAAGTTGGGCACTCATTCTTGTGGTGTCCTTATGTCCTGCATGTGGTACACCAAACAACTTCTCTTTTCTCTTTGCCCTTATTTTGGTTTAGTTGAAATGTGAGGTTCTTCAGATGCTCCTTTAGATTTTCTATTGTTGGATCTGCCTTTTGATACTGATTCTCTTCTAGTCATAGGGATGCTTGTAGATCCTCTGCCTGAGTTTGAAACTTCGGCTACCATAGAGGGTATTTCAAGTGTGGTAGCAGTGAATTCACAAAGATATGTCTATGCTACATATCAGTCATGACATACATCAATTTAACCTTCAATCATTTGAACCTCTGAGAAATCTCCCAAACTGAATCACCTGGTTTCTATCTAATTTCAATCATCTCATTCATGTACTGATCTTTTGAACTAGGATTCTAAAATTAATTTATCAGTAGATTTTTGACATCTGCAATAGTATGTGTTGTCCCTTGTGTATTTTTTGCAACTAGACTCATGTACCAATCTAGTGCATGGTATCTTAGCGTGATAACTAACAACACAATTTTTGTATTCTCATCTGTAATGTTCTTTTCTTCTTAGATCTTCTCACAGATAAATAAATGCTTTTCATGGTCCTCATATGCCTCTCCCCAAAATTTTGGTAACCTAACAGTGGGATCATGTCCTGCCATCTTGAACTACGATGAAATACAACCTCTGCATGGTGTAGATACTTGACTACTACTTCCTGAATTATCTCCTCTAGTTGCTTCTCCTTGGCTGGATGCACTTCTTGTTGTCTTTCTTCCACTAAAATTCAGTTGTCTCAATGGTGGTGTTCTTCCTGGTGTATTAGTCGCACATGGGGTTATGGGTTCCACATCGCCACTGACATGGATAGGAATTCTGCCTTGTGTTCCTGCCCTTGGACATTCTGTCTTCCTTTCACATGTTGCACGTAGGATTTTCTCAATCTGCTCCACAACCCATAGATCCTCTACCTCTTCTTCATCACTTTCCAAGTTCTCTCTATCTACCATGGCTCACTTCTTATTATTCATCTTATATTGGTAGGGTACTCCACTGCACATTTTTATAATTATTGCCATGATCTATTTGATCTGATCTTCCTCCATTATGATTGGGTCCATGGACTCCTTCTTCTTTTCCTTATCAATCTCCTCCTCCATTTCTCCACCTCTTGTTAATGCTTCCCCCTCCTTCCCTCATGCACGCAGGGAAGTTTAGCTGTTTGCTTCCATAGTCATCACACCTTTGTTATACTGTAAGATCTTGATTGAAGTATAGAGGATCTGATATACCTACCTATGGCTTCCTTAAGGAACTCTTTCTCTGTTGCATTGTAAGACTCTGTGGTATCTACTGTAAATTCTGTGATGAACCCTGCCACAATATTGTCTATCCAGAAATCTATTGCGTGCGTGAATTTGTTGTTAACAAGTTGTAACTCTGCAATCTCCACAAGATTCCAATTGAGCTGTATAATTTGATTCGTAGGGTGGTTGTATTTCAATATCAATAGCCACTCTTGCAACACATGTGAGAAATCATAGAAAAATACCTTATGAAATTCGCTAAACACGTATTTGTCCAGATATTTGCGTGGTGTTAATTTAGGGTTTTTTTTATCCTTCTGCACAAACTCAAGCTCCTTTGTTTTCAACCATATTTAAATATCCACCTTCATTGGATTCCATGGTCCGAACATTCCTTTTTATACCTTCATTCTTTTCGTGATTATTTTACGGATCTCACTCACTCAATATGATGCAGTTCCAGTTGTCAACAAAACCATTTGTTGGTTACTAATCTCTCTTCCTAATCTTGGGTTGACCCAGGTTCAGATATGAATAGTTTTCCAACAAAACCCCCTAAAACTATCAGCCTTCCTGGTAGACTAGAAGGAAACACAACACACAAAATGTATTGCGCATTCTCACTCGAGATATTCCTATGGGTGTATGGAATGCTCAGATTCTTGTAGTCTAGGAAAGAGTGGGGATATGGGATTTCACTTAATCTTCTCAGACCTTGTTCTAGTTTTTATTTCTATTATTCTTAATATTCTTTTTTCTGTTAAATATATGCATGCATTCTAATAGATCTAATATATACCATATCTCACATATTTATCCATTCATCCATTCATAGTCTAACTACTTACATAAGGTAACATGCAATCAATCACAACACATAACACAGGTGTTGGAAGCAGGCCGAATCAGAAAGAAAGACTATTTTGGGAAGAAAGGAATGCACGAGGAAAGCGACAGCTGGAAGGAAGAGCAACACGCGCACATGCATGGAATACCTAACGAGTTTGGGTTAGGGTTTTTGTAATACATTGTAATGGTTGATGTTCCAAAAATGTGTATACACACACACACACACACACACACACACACACACACACACACACAGACATAGAGGGAGAGGGAGGGAGAGGGAGGGAGTTTATATTTATGAAGTGTTACTCACGGGAGAAGGAGTAACTAGCTTGTAGAACTATTGTAATCCGATCCAATTTTGTAAGTTATTGAGTTGTAGAGAGTCAAAAGGGTAGATATTGAGGGTTAGATCACATGCTGAGGAGCCTGGTGTTATCTAGTCCACCTCATAATAGATCTTGACTCGATTGAGAACGAGCTATAAAGCGCGCGACGCTGTAGTTTTGAAACTACCATAATAGAAGATCTTGAGAGATAGATCTTTGTGGACGTAGCCCAGGGGGGTGAACCATGGTAAGGCATGTGTTATGTGATTGAATGTTTATATCTCTTTTACTATCTATGAGTAGATGTTAGAATGATGTAGGAATGAATTAATGGATCCAATTACATTACATGCATCATGGAAAATGACAGTATATTTCTTTAATAAATAGATAAAAATCTCAGCGCACACTTCACATATATCCATTCAGTCCTAGACTGCAAGCACTTGAGTATTTCATTCACCCATTAAGACTATCTTGGGTGAGACTGCACAGTGCACTTTGTGCACTGCGTTGCCTTCTAGTTTACCAGGAGGGCCGATAGTTTTAGAGGCTTTGTTGGATCCCTAACAGACATGCACCTGGTTCAATCATGTTAAAGTTATAACTTAGAAATAAAACCAACAATAGGTGTTAGCATGGTTCACCCCCTCCTGGGATACACCCACAAAGATCTGACTTCTTATGCTATTTTATTTAGAATTCTGTAATAGATGGCACCGCGTGCACTACAATTCTGATCATACAATCTCAAAATAGGTTCCAAAATATTCTATGAGGCTGACTAGATCACATCAGGCTCCTCAACCTACAACCTAACCCTCAAGATATATCTACTTAACTCTCCTACAACTCAACAACTTACAAAAAGGGTATCGGGTCTTACAATAGTTTCCTTAACCGAACAGAACAAAACTTAGGAACCTTGAACTAGACCTCCTAGGTGCTTATTTATACTAATTTTCAGCTTATCAGCCATTACAATCTCTTACAAAAACCCTAACCCTAATGTGGTTAGATTTTGTTGGATTCATGCCTTTCATGCTTTCCTCCTTTGCATGTAGCTTTCCCTCGCATGTGCTGCTTTTCCTGCTAGCTGTCCTTCTCCAAAATTGTCCTTATCTCCAAAAAATGGACCTTTTCACCATGTTAGGTATGTGCTCAAAACTTCCTAAGGAGGTAGGATTGATCCATGTGGATATCAGTAAAAATCTCAGCGTGCACTTCACAGATCTCCATTTAGTTTGGACTGCAAGAACTTGAGTATTGCAGTCACCCATTAAGACTATTTTGGGTGAGACTGCGCAATGCACTATGTGTGCTGCATTGCCTTCTGGTTTAGCAGGAGGGAGGATAGTTTTAGAGGCTTTGTTGGATCCCTAGCAGACCTGAACTTGGGTCAATCATGTTAAAGGTATAACTCAGAAAAACAACCAACAAATGGTTTTATTTCCGGTTGGAACAAAATAGGATTGAGTGGATGTGATCTGTTGAAGATCTATTAAAATAATGTAAGATCTACAGAAGGCGGGTCAAAATAATATAGAATCAGAAGACAAGAAGGTGAGAGAATGCATTGCTAGAAGGATATGTTGAGATCGTGGAATCCCACAAAAGTAGAGATCAAAATCTGGTTAAAGAAAAAGGAGCTAGAGTTTGCATAGAAAGATAACATAAACCCTAGAGTAACACCACACAAATATATGGAGAAGTATCTGTTTACTGATCTGCATGAAGTATTTTTATGTGATTTTCCACACTTATTGCAAGAGTGGATATTGAGGTTAAAATATTTCCATGCAAAAAATCATATCCGAAAGTTAGACTGGACCTCATTTCAGATCGCGCAGTTCAGGAAAATAATAAATTCACCTGCACAATAGATTTTTGACTTGACAGTATTGTAGCAGGATTTATAACCAAATTTGTAATAGATACTATGAAGTCGTACAACACAACAGAGCAAGAGTTTCTATGCAGGCCTCAAGGAGGGTATATTAGATCGTTGTATACTTCTATTAAGATATTTCTCTATAACAAAGGTGTAATGGCAATGGAATCAGACAAATAAACTTCCCTGTGCGCATGGGGGAAGGGGGGAAGCACTGACAAAAAAATGATAAATGGAAGGAGAAAGGGATAAAGGAAATAAGGAGGAAGCATTGGACCCAATAATGATGGACGACAATTAGATCAAGTGGATCATTGCGACAGCTGGAAAGAAGCATAGTGGAGTACCCTACTAATACAAGGTGAACACCAAGAAAAGAGTCATAGCCACAAGGGAAGGCTTGGCAAGTGATGAAGATGAGGTAGAGGACCTCCGGGCTGTGGAGCAGATTGAGGAAATCCTAGGCACAACATATGAGAGGAAGATGAGAGGTCCAAGAGCGGGAATAGAAGGTATAAATCCTATCCATATTAATGTCAGTGTGGAACCCATAAACCCATGTGTGACTAACACACCAAAAAGAACACCACCGTTTAGACAACCGAATTTTGGGAGAAGGAAGACAACAAGAAGTACATCTACACAAGGAACAATAACTAGGGGAGTGAGTTTATGGAGAATTAATCAAGTATCTACACCGCGCAAAGGTAGTAGTTCAACATTCAGGATGGCAAGACATGATCCCACCATCATGTTACCAGAATTCAAAGGAGAAGCATCAGAGGATCCAAAAAAGCACCTGTTTATTTGTGAAAAGACCTGGGAAGCAAAATAGATCACATATGAGGACACTAAACTTGCACAACTAGCTATCATACTAAGGGATCATGCACTGGATTGGTATATGGGTTTAGCTACAAAAAGTCCACTAGGGACAACCAGAACGATCATGGATATCAAGAAGTTTTTGATAAATGAGTTTTAGAAGCCAAGTTCAGAGGACCAATACATGAATGAGATGATAGAAATTAGATAGAAACCAGGAGAATCCGTATGGGAGATTGACTAGATATTCAAGCGACTGAAAGGGAAACTGAAATATCTCATGAGAGATATGCAACACATGCACTTGTTCATAAATTCACTATTACCACACTTAAAATATCCACTGCGACAACAAAAGTTGCAAACACAGGCAGAGGCTCTGCAGGAAGCCCTACAACTAGAAGAAAACCAATATCAGAAAAATGATCCAACCATCGAAGAGTTGAAGGAGGATTTAAAGAACTTAACTTTCCAGCTAAACTAGAACAAAAGTAAGGAAAAACAAGAAGTCTTTTGGTGTACCACTTGCAGGACGAAAGGATACCATAAGAATGAATGTCCAACATTCACACAATACATGGAAACGAAAATTCCAAATACGTTACCATCAGGAGGACTATGGTGCAAAATAGGTAAAAAATAGGGCCATGATCCATATCACCGCCCAATGATGCAAAAGTACTAGACAGTCCCAAAGAGTTCATATTGCAACTTTTGCAAGTCAGTAGGCCATGATGACAAAGATTGTAGAACCATGGAGTTGATGAGAGAAAGGACATCAGATGCATATAGGGTACACGCATAAATGATGATTGAGCAAGCCACACCTCAGTTTAACCAGGTACCAACCCCATACAACATTATGAATCAATAGTATAATACTACGCAACAACCATATAACATAGCACAACTACAGTACAACGCAGCCCAACCCCATTACAATACTGTGCAATATAACCAGGCACCTCAGTATAATGTACCATAGGGGGATCAAGCTGGCTACAGAGGCAGAGGACAAGCAAGAGGAGGATTTGGAAGAGGTAGAGGACCAGTGGTATGTCACAATTGTCAATAGCCAAGACATTATGCCAGACAATGTCCACTTCCACCAGCGACTTGTATGTATTGTCGCGCATCGGATCATGACACATAAGAATGTCTTACGTTATTAGGGAAGATCCAGGAAAAGAGGAATAAAAAAAATTAGAATGTTCAATGGATTTCAGCATAAGTGAGGGATGAAGGAAGAAACATCAACATATTTACACGCGGAGGAGCTAAAACAAGAAATGACGTAGTACGACAAGAGTTGGTACAACACCAATGGGTGAAGAAGAATGTCGAACCAAGGAAGTAGTTCGATGCATAGAACGAGAATGAAACATTTAAGAAATCATGACACTGTGTCTAAATCAACCATGCAACATAGCAAAGAAGTACCAGAGTATGAGATGTCTCCATCGTTGGATCATACCAAAGAAATGTAACCCATGGGACAAGTAAGTAAAATCAAAGGCTTTTTACAATCATGTGTAAAATTACTAAATGTTCCATCCTTTGTCAAAGTATTACAAAATATATTAGAAAGATGTAACATAGATACAGAAGGAAATCTAGAACAAAAAACAGTCAATCACTTACATACAAGGAGAAGAACAAGTAGGAAGTTCAGGTTGAACACCAACATTGGAAATTTCAACATGGGAGATATCATACTAGATCTAGGATCTGAAGTCAATGTATTACCCAAGAAGACATGGAAATGTATGGGAAAGATCACATTAGGATATTCACCTGTTCAGTTGAAATTGGCAAATCAACATAGATTTCTACCAATTGGGAGACTGAAAGGAGTAACAGTAGACCTGGATGGAGTGTGCACTAAAGCTAACTTCAAAGTAATAGAGATAATAGATGACACAACACCATATCCAACATTACTAATATTGGATTGGGTGTTTGATAACCAATCCATAATCAACTTAAAGACCCAAAAAATGACCTTCGAGTTAGAAGAATACAGGGTCATTGCGCCCTTAGACCCATCAGAAGGGGAAATGTTCATAGAGCCCACTTGCTTGGACTTGGAGGAAATTAGCCAGTTGTAAAGAACAATTGCATGAGATGAGGATTACGCAACACAACTGTAGATTGGATACTCAGTTGGTGGAGAATTTATTCATGTGCATCAGAATCAGATACGGGTTTAGATAACTAGCAACAAAGGCTACACAAAGTTTCCATAAGAAGATGCGCAAGAACAGACCGCACAGTAATATGGGTAGGTACGGAGATAAGGGAACCAGCCAATTTCCATGGGGTCAATGATCTAGAAGAATTCTTGACACATTACGAAGATGAAGTGTTAGAAACTCATAGAATCTTAGAACTAGATATAACACTCAAGGCCACACCTGGAAGATGGTGGGGCACACACAAGGAAGCAATAAAAACTTGGCACCAATGTAAGCGGTTACTGAGCATAAGGTTTGGCGTAGAACATAGAAGCAACCAACAAAAGACGTATGATGGACAAGGGGCACCAACGGAAAACTTGGATAAGTGACGAGCACTGTGGAAAATTACACCCCCAGAGGAATGGCCTCATCATTTTGTACACACCCTAGAAGACATCCCAACAAACTGGTATACGAACCAAGAACTATGCAAAGGAACTACGAGTTGGACAATACTACAACAAAACTTTGCAGTCACTTTCTCATTTGAACATGAGAACCCCAACATAGATGAAACACTTAAACAAATAAGAGGGGTGATATTCATTAAGGAACCAGAAGTCAAACTCATAACAGAGGAACAACAACAGAACAGACAGACAGTG